>CM021110.1:13641948-13692010 GCA_007115665.2 Sequoiadendron giganteum | reverse complement strand
GAGGAAGAGGTAGGGATGGAGAGAGAGAGGTGAGAGAGATAAGAGAGAGGAGGGAGGGATAGGTAGGGAGAGAGGGGTGAGAGAGAGAGAAAGAGAGTAGAGAGGGAAGGGGAAAGAGAGAAGTGAGATAGGTGATAGAGATGTGTGATGGAGCTTAAAATTAGAGAGATAAGGAGGGAGGTGGAGAGATTGAGATGGAAGGAGGGTGGAGAGAGAGAGATGTACAGAGGGATAGGTTAGATAGAGAGAAGTAGAGAGCAAAGGTCGGTGAAAGGAAGAGAGAGGAGGAGAAAGAGAGGTGAAATAAAGAGAAGTAGAAAGGGAAGGAGAGAGAGAGGGAGATAGAGAAAATTAGAGAGGGAGGGAGGGAAGGAGAGAGAAGTGAGATAGAGAGAACTAGAGAGGGAAGGAGAGAGAGAATGACAAGATAGAGAGTAGAGAGGGGAGGAGAGAGTGAGGGAAGCAAAGAGAGAGAGAAAGAGAGGAGAGGGAGGGAGGGAGGGATAGGTAGGTATAGAGAGTAGAGAGAGATATATAGAGATAAAAGGAGAGGGATGAGAGATAGAAAAATGTAGAGAGGGAAGGAGGGAGGGAGATAGATATTGGAGAGGGAAGGAGAGAGATGAACATGTAGAGACATAGTTCTTGCGCTCAAGGAAGATATTGTTAGATAAAGGGATGGAGATGGTGAGAGAGAGAGAGAGGTCTAGAGAATAAGAGATGAAAATGAATGAGATAGAGAGAGAAATGTGAAATTCGACCTCTTGAGTACTAAAATTTGACCTCCTGATTACTGAAATTTGACATGGTGATTACTGAAATTTGACTAAGTTTGAAAATTTCAAGATCTTCCAAAAACTAGAATTTGCATTATAACTCTTAAAGATCTGAAACCACTCTCAAACATCCTGCCTATATATACATGAAATATAACTTAAAGTATAAGAAAGTAAATGTCCATATGTAAATGTCAACTTATACTTAAATGTTTATTTCATGTATATAGTTTCCCTGACAGAGAAAGCAAAAATCTAGTTTTGTGCAAAGCAGGCCATTTGGCGCTCGCCAAATGACTCATCACATTTGGCGCTCGCCAACAAGCCTACTTTAGACGTGTTAATTAACAGGATTTGCTAAAAAAATTCATATTTTCATCTGTGCTCCCCATCTCATTTGCACATCTTTCAATGCAAGTTTATAAACAAACCGTGATAGCGTTAACCTCTGTCTCAGCTATCTAAATATATAATTCTTTTTTCATTTTGATTTAGTTAAGGTTTTGATCCATGGCTTCTATTGTAAATGCCTTCATTTTTGGTCAAAAACCAACATGTGCTAGGTTTAGGATAGGTTTTTCCACGTTCATCGGAACGTGAAAAAAATTACATTTTTTCAAACTAGACTCCATTCTACACATTATGAAAAAAAAAATCAATTTTTTGATTAATTTGCAAAAAAATTGGGGGTGGAGCACGCTCAAATTTCAGCTTTTCAGGATGTGTCCACTTTGAAAATTCATAAAATATTATATATTCATTAAAAAAATTATCCGAAAGAAGGAGGATAAACTACATGGTATTAGCTAATTTCTCACTGTTGGGATTTTTGAAATTCTAAAAAAAAGTTAACCAAAAAGGGGGGAGCCCTCAGGCACTATGCTATTTATTTTGATAAAAACAGGACCTGTCTTGCCGCCCCCCTCCCCTTTTTTGAGACCCTTAATCTTCATTAATTTCAAAAAAAATAGTAGCTTAGAAACTAGACTCGGAGCACTTCAACTTTTGTTCTTGCCGCATCTTGAAATTTTGAGCGTAACTATCTTCATTTTTTCATGCAAATCAGATTTTCCTAATTTTAGAAAAAAAAAGTGGCATCTTCAGAGCCAAAATTGTGTCACGGATTGGTGCACTTACCCTTATAATACGTGGCTCTTGTAGATTGCAGAGATATCACCGTCAGCTAGTTCATCTTGTTAAGTATTACAAGAGGAGGTTGAAGATTATAAGGGGAGTTGATCATATAATAAAGATATTCAAATATCTTAAGACAATTTCATTAAGAGATGAAATATTTTTAGGGAATGACTGATTATTTCCAGACTATCTCATGACCACCGAGCTATCTTGCAAAAAAAAATAAAAAAATGTCAAGGCCTGAAAAGATAACCGAGGAGTTGGAAGTCTTTGTTCAGCCGTTGAAGACATCTTTAATATGTACATCGCTTAATATCTGGGCGGGCATATTATTTCCTAAGTTAGCTTCTGAAATATTATAATTGAATGGTCAAAATTAAGAGGTGTTGCAATAATCCAGTTCTACAGAACCTGATGGTCTACCAGATGCTACTATGTTTGAAGTAAATTCATCCCTTGAAGGCAGAAGTCAAAAGAGATAAAACAAGATATAAACAACAACGATGGATATTAAAAGAGCAGAAAGTATATATTGAATGCAGTGATTAACATTTCCAAGAGCATAAATTGAGTGAAGACAAAAGAAAGGTATATCATAATCAACAAAGAATGCAGGATGCATCAAGGAGCAAATGGATATGGATTCATCCCTCGATTACACTTATGCCATTCAAAGGGAGTTAAATTCTGAGAATTCAAAACACAAGTTGAGAACATGTCCAGGAAGAGGACTAAGATTCTGAGATCCATCAATGGAGGGGAGTTCACTTCCAAAGGATTTTTGTAATCCCTGTATTGAGGCAGGGATCAAAAGGGAGTTCGGTGTTCAACAAAATGAAGTCCTATTGTAGGCATCGAAAAACGTCTTAAGTCTGTGAGCAACATTTTTCCTTAGTTGTCATCCTCTAATAATAAATAATTTTATTCATAATCATATTCCTTTATTAATTAAATAATTTTTAATTATTTAACTAATTCATTTTCTAATCTCTATTCTACCCTGATCAATTAAAATAAATTAATTGCATCACTAATACCCCATTTCTTCAATAATTAAATAAATAATTATTTATTTAATTATAAATTTATCATTCATCACCTGTCTATAGTCAGATAATAATAATTATTTGACCTTTTATTCTTCTATAATCAATAATTGACGAAACTATTTAATTATGTGTCATTCTTCTCTTTTAAACAATTGATCCAAATCAATTATCCATGTCTGATTTCTATATCCTCTTTTAATTAAATTTATGAATTTAATTAAGTCTCTTTTTTCATTTTCTCCAAATAAATTATTTATTTTCCACTTGTCCTTCTCCTCCATTTTCGAATAAATTATTTATCCCTCCATTTTGGTCAAAGATCCCCTGTCATAGCCTGCATGTCCTGCATGTCTGTCATAGTTGTTGGGCGTCATATCTTTTCTGTGCATGGCATATTCTGGTTGCATCAATTTTCAATCGTAGATCTTGGCATCTTTCTAGAAACTCGATCTTGACCATCCATTTCATAACCTTCCTCTCATGAGTCCTCATCCGTTGATCTTAGAATCTTTCTAAAAGATCAATTTCGTCTGTTCGTTCGAATGGTTGTCTATAAAAGCAACATTTGTCCTCCATTTTTTATTTAACAACTTATTGTCTCCAAATTTCTCCTTACTATTTTGCAGGTATTTGCACATGTGAAGCAACAAATCCGAGGGCAAAGATTGCAAAAAAAAGAAATAGGAGAGACAAGGGAAGTGAAGCAACTTCAAAGGGGAGTATTTGATTTGAATGTTTTTAGCTTATTATTCTCCATATGTTTGTATTCTCTTGTTTAGATTGGGATTTTAGCTTAGATTTGTGTTGGCTATCACTTTATCTATGCTATTTGATTTTTCTCATCTTACATTGGTGAATCCGAAGCGAATCTTACAATTTTTGCAGAAAAAATTGTTTGTTTTCTTATTTGTTTTTGTTGTTTTGTAGGTTACAGCCAAGAATTTACACAAAATCCCGTCATCTTATTTTGAGTATAGAAAATTGGGCGCATGAAATCTTCAAAAACTATTATCTGGGTATTGTAGGTCTCGTTTTTAGCTTTTCGGAACTTCAAACAATTTGAAATTTTGATATGTTTTGAGAAAGTTGTGACCGTTTTAGTGCTCGCGGATTTTTAAGATTTAGTTGTTAAGATCCGAATTTTCTTTTGTTTATAACACTTTTGTTGTGCAGGATTTTGCTAAAAAAAAATTGGGTTTTGAAGGTCTATGTCTTAGCTTTCCATAGATTTGTATGGTTTAAAATTTTGTTTAAGTTATCACTATTTTAGTTTGCTGTTTTTATGCAAGTTTTTTTATGGTTTACTGATTTTTTGTTTGCAATGTGTGGCATTGAAGTGGGGCTCCCAAAAAATTGCTTCATTTGAAGCAACAAAAAAAAATTGAGCTCTTAGTTTTTAATTTTCTTTAAGTTTTTTTCTTAGTTTAGTTTAGTCTCTTCATTTTCTAGTTTAGTTAGCTGTTGACTTTTTAGTTTTAGTTTGGTTTTAAATCTCTTGTCCTAACTTAGTTTTTGCAGCTTTCTCATTGGTCCAAGATCATTTTGTGAAACTACTAACAAGTGGTTTTGTAGGTTCGAATGTCAAAGGACTATATTTTGAAACTTTGTTTGTTTTAGATTAGATAACACTTTGTTTGGTGCTCTAAAATGAATGATTATCTTTCTCACATAGATTAAATCAGAGGGTAAATGAACACCATGTCTTAGTGTTTGAGGGTGGTAGGTATTATGCTCTCACCTTGTGCAAATTCGGTGATCAAAAAGTCAGACCCATCCTTTTTTGTGTTCACCCATTAGAAGGGTCTGCCTTGGTGGGAAAAATTACTCACCCCAAGGGACGACCCTAAGCGGTAACGGGCTAAAGCCAAGTCTTTCTGAACCGCTATAGAAATTTGTGATTGCAAGGAAAGTTTGCAATCAATGGGAAGTGGATGAAGAGTTTGACATGGGAGATTCATGAGAACTCAAAGCTTGGTTGACCCGAGAAGTGAGTGTCGTGTTGGGAGAGCCAGTGTGGCCAAGCTTCTAAGTCATCCGCTAAGAATAAGCGCGGCTGATTAATCTAAGTGGGAATTCAACGAATATTGTCCTTGCCAACCTTAGGATTGTGCTTGTCTTCTTTAAAAAATCAAACATTTTTACATCAAACCGATCCTCAAACAAAGTGTTTGATAGTGTCTGTTGTGTTTGCCAAGACAAATTTCATCAAAATCAGTCAAAAACCCACTCAAAACCAATCAAAAACATCAAATTTGCAAAATAACTCTTTGTGAACCACAAATTATTGAAACAAAACCACAAAATACTGATCACCAAACTTTCAAAAATCATTGTCCAATTCATCTTGACTGTGATCTTGATTTCCAAATTAGAGGCTTGCAAGTTTTTCCAGCCCATTCTAAGCATCCCCATTATGAAAACATTGCATTATAGGTTGCATCCCTTCATTCCTTGCATTGCACAATTTGGGCTTTCACCCTTAGGTTGCATTTAGGCCTTCAAATTTTGAACATAGGGAGACCTTTGAGCTTTTTGGAATTTTGGGTTATACATTCTATTTGTCATTGACCATTGTCATTGTCATTGTCTTATCATTTGTCACTTTGTCAAGTTTGATTTTGGTCTTGTGTCCTAGTATTGGTTGTTCTCTTATGGTCAATGACATTTGGAATTTGTTGCCTTGGGTTCACATTGGCTTGATTGCCACCCTTAGTTTGAAATCCTTTCACATTACTCTCATTTAGACTCATATTTCCTATATTGCACTTTGCATCCTTATATCCTTGAAAATACAAAAACAACATAGCATAGTTTCAATTGCATCATTATCTTAATCTCCAATCAACCATTATCTAGTCTCCTTGATCACCAATCAGATTTTAGCATCCCTTAGCACTCATTATCATCATCCTTTGGCCATTATTATCTTTGCATTATCATCCCTACTTTAGCATCCTTGCATTTTCATATCCTAAAGGTTAAAAAACAAAAAAAAACAATTTAGTGTCATCCACATCTTGCATTATCCCTCAAACTTGCAAACATCTCACATGGTTGAAACAAGGTCAAAATCCAAAAGAAAGGACATGGAATATTCAAGTGACCCATTTCATGACACCACCCTTGGGTTTTATTCAAATCAATCCACACCTCACAGAGAGGTGCCACAAAGAGATCAAACCAACGATTGGGACAATCTAAGTCATGACGAATTCAACAAGAAATGGGAAAACCTAAGCATAGAAGAATTCAACAAACAATTGACTCCTCAAGAAATTGAAAGAGCTTATCAAGATCCACAACATTTAAACATGATTGATCAACTTGTTAGTGCTGGTCCTAATAGATACTTCTATGCACTAGCTAAAAAGGGTGCCAAATTACCTCAAGGCTTTGATGTATCGACCATTGTAGAAGAAGAAACTGAAAATCCATTTTCACTTGGCATGCCTTCATCATCTAAGACATCAAACACATCCCTTGGGGATACCTCACACATGAGTACCACTACCACACATATCCCAAATATCCCAACATTTGGAAACAAGGTAATCCATACCACTACACAAGGACAAAATCCTACACTTGGAAACACTTCCAATCCATGGGTAAGACCTTTACAAATCCCCTCTTCCAAAACACACATCAAGGTTCTACTTCACAAGGTCCTACACCTTTGACTCAAAATGCAAACCAAGGTCCCATTCCTACACTTCAAAACACAAACAAGGATCCTTGTTCCAATTTTCAAGCAACCTAGAAAGATCCACATTGTCTCATTAAAAATCCCAAAGCAAAACAATAATCAAGGATCCATCCCATCATTCCAAAACATGAATCAAGGGTCCCTCTCGTCATTCAAAAATTCTAACCAAGGAAACATTCCTTCATCAAAAAATGTCACTCAAGTGCCTACATCTTCATTTCAAAATACCAACCAAGGAACCCTTTCTTCATCACAAAACATCAGTCAAGGACCAACACCTTCATTTGTAAACCAAGGACCTTATTTTCAAAACCAAAACACAAATCAAGGGTCTACACATCAATTCCAAAACACCATACCACATGCAAACATGACCTTTGGAAGAAACCCAAATGCCAATTTCATTCCAAATCAAACCAACACAAATCAATATGGTGATCAAGGTCTCACATCACAAGGCATCAATTGTAATTCAAATCCAACCTATGACCTCAATGATAGCATCATGACACCAAGTCAAAGCAATGCAACACCATCTCTTGCAGACTTCTTGATACAACAAGTGCAGACCCTTCAACAATAGATGACTAACATGCAATTGGGGACCAACAAAAAGACCTATTCCGTGGAGGAATTATGCCCCTTTCCATTCGATCACAATTTATATATGCCAGCCTTTCCCCCTCATTTTACAACACCACCTTTGCCTAAGTATAAGGGGACAGGGGATCCAATAGGGCACATTCAAGAATTCAACACATCATGTATGGAAGTCTCATATGATCCAACTTATTTAATGAGACCATTTCCGCAAAGTCTTACAATAGTAGCTTTAGATTGGTTTGCACATCTTCCTCCAGGAATAAGAACATGGGGTAAACTGGCTGACAAATTCATTAATCATTTTGCCTTCAACATTAAAAATGATGTCACCCTTGCAACATTAAGCACCACTAGACAAGAAGAAGGAGAACCCCTTACCTCGTTCTACCAAAGATGGCGAGGTTTGGTTAGCAAATTCCCTTGTCACATTCCTAAAAAACAATTGGTCACCATGTTTGTGGAAAATCTTAACAAAGAAATCATGAGCCGAATTCAAATCCAATGTTGTACAACCTTTGAAGAGATCCTTGAGAAAGGTGTCCTTATTGAGAAAGGTCTTATCGCCAAAGGACTAGTCAAGATAAATAGAGAAAATCCAAAATCCAACAATGACAAGAGCAAATAATGGACCCAAAACAAAAATGTAACAAATGATGAAGTTGTTGATGCCAAACTAATAACTAAAGGTCCAACCATTCAACTTAAAGGTCCTTCCTTATCGAATACATCAACCATGCCAAATGCACAAATCCAAAGTCAAAACCAAATATTAAACATTGTCCAAAATAATCAACAACGAAGAGGACCTCCTCGTGCCAAGAGAACCTACAGCCCCTTGGGTGAACCTATCGAATTAGTTCTCAAACAACTCTTGCAAACCAATACCATCACACTACCCGACACCAAGAATTATGAACGTTCCTTGATTGAACCAGATTGGTGGAAAGAAGATGAATACTGTGAATACCACCATAGCAAAGGACACAAAACAACAAGATGTTGGACACTCAAGAACGTTATTCAAGACCTCATTGAAAATGGAACCATATCAGTGGGATATTCACAAGGCAAAACCAATGTTGATCATACCATATTCAACACTCCCTTGCAAGATTATGATAAATGGAAAGCCTCCAGTTCAGGGAACAACAATAGTGCCAACTACGCCGCAGTCAAACATGGCTATAGCACTATCATTCTTAACATAACACCCTTTGACGATCGCATTGATACCATCACCATAAACAAGACAAATTAGGTCATGTTGTTGCTACTCGTAGAACCAAGATAACTATTCCAGGACGTCCGTCTAATCCTCAGCCCAAGAACCAATATAATCTCCTGCAGCAGTTGGGAAAAACCCTCGCGCAAATCTCTATCTTGGAGCTCCTTCGCACGTCCCCACAATATAGAGTCGTACTTGACAAAGTATTGCAAGAAGCATCTATCCCCGCCAACCTAGATGTCAATGCATTTCAGGCCATGGTCGGATACCTAGCTATGCCACATCACGTCACCTTCTCCAAACAAGACTTTCTCGCACCAAAATGTGATCATAATGACCCATTACATCTCAAAGTTTACATCGATAAATGCAAGATTAGATGAGTCCTAGTAGACGGTGGAGCAGGTATGAATATTTGCTCACTAAAATTGGTGAAAGCATTGGGATACTTTGAGAATTGTATAGACCGAACAAAGAAAATCACTATCAAAGCTTATGATGATGTTGAACGTTCATCTGGAGGTGTTATTTCACTCCCTATAAGAGTTGGCCCCGCAATACAACATACAGTATTTCATGTCTTGGATCTAGATCTACATTATAACCTTCTCCTTGGCTGTCCTTGGATTCATGCTATGAGAGCTATTCCATCCACCTACCATCAATGCCTCAAATTTCCACACAATGGCACTGAAATCACCATTCCAGGCGACCATCCTTTTTAGTATTGTTCAAACTTAAGAGGAACTATTGAACATCAAGTGCCCATCAATCGAGAAGCCTCACCTTCCACTTCATCCCACTACATTGACCCATCTATGCTAGTCAAATCATCCACTCCATTCACCACACCCTCTGTACCTAAGATCCAAATCCAAGACAAAGGATGTAGAGAATATAACATGAAGAGTTTTTTTTTCATCGGAAAATTGCCTAAATCACCAAAGTCTTATGGAAAACTGCATCCCATGTAGCCTAAGGTCATCTTTCATAATCCCCCTACCACCTTAACCAAATGAGGGGAACTTGCCAAGGAATCTCTAGATGATCACATTCTCACATGGTTGTACAAAGAAGAAGAAGACACTAAATCTAAGAGGTTGCCAGTTGAACAATATCCAAAAGGGTTCCCAATAATGAAACAACAAGGATATGATGGACACAATGGTCTTGGCCTAAATAAACAAGGAATGATAAAACCCTTACAACCTCCTAAGTTGATTAACCATCAAGGGTTAGGGTTCGTACCTATAAAAGTGACTATCCAAGGTATCAGATTACCTTTGAGTGAGGTTGCTAATGCTTCAGATGAGATCGAGACATATGAGGACCCTTGGGATTTTGATGTCGATTCTAATGAATATGAATGGGATTCCCTATCCTCCACTACCTTTATGGACTTAGATAAACTGTTCGAAATACTTGATGAGCCTCCTCTTGAAACACAGTTCAGTTAAATGCTTACAATTGGTTCCCTGCTAAGTCTACCAAGCCCTCGTCCCAAAGCCCCCTTAAATAAAGAAGAATGGATTAAACACTTTTGGGAAACCATTGATGTTGCCTCCTAGGAACCTGATGACTATGTCTGTCTTCTCTGCCTACACCATGACTCTTGATAACACTGATGATGGCTTACCCCTTGTTTACCCACAACTCATAGATTAGGATCAACAAGACCCACCAAGTTTGGACACTTTCGAGAACGACAAAGCAATCGCTGAGTTTATGGGACTTCGTGAAGGAATACCTAGTGGGGATCATAAGGTTGGATTTGCCATAGAACTTGATTATCTAGCATACTTTGGTGAGGTTGTCCTATCCTCTAGTCGCAAAAGTGAAAATGATAAAATAAAAAATTAGAAATAATAGGTCTTAGGTGAAAACCGAAGGCGCCTACTGACCGTGAAAAAGTAAAAATAAAGGACGTACCCGCAAGTGAAAACCTCCTTGAGGCGCCTGAGGATGGAGGATTGGACTGTCTCCCAATAGATCGAGAGAGATCACCATTGTTGATATAAGAAACAAAAGAGGTGAATATTGGAACACAAGATAATTCCAGAATCATACAGTTAGCACATCTTTGACCGCCAAGGAAAAGCCTGAATTCACAACATTATTTGCAGAAAGACAAGTCAATTTTGCTTGGTCATATGTAGATATGCCTGGATTGGATCCCGAATTGGTTTTACATCACCTACCACTTCTACCTAATGCCAATCCATACAAACAGAAGCTAAGAAAAATGCATCCATAGATCGCACTCCTTGTCAAGGAAGAATTGAAGAAACTTCTAGATGTGGGATTCATTCATTTTATTGATTATGCAGATTGGATATCAAACCTTGTTCCTATCACTAAACCAAATGGTCAAATTAGAATATGCACATATTTTAGAGATCTCAACAAAGCTTGTCCAAAGGATGATTTTCCTCTGCCAAACATCGACATCATCGTAGACCTCACAGTTGGGTACGAAATGCTATCACTCATGGATGGATTCTCAGGTTATAATCAGATAAGGATTGCTATTGAAGATCAACCAAAAATAACTTTTACATGTGCTTGGGGAACTTTATGTTGGAATGTAATGCCATTTGGACTGAAAAATGTTGGAGCTACATATCAGAGAGCGATGACCACAATCTTTCATGACTACATGCATGTGTTGATGGAAGATTATGTCGATGACCTTCTCTCTAAATCCCTAGAACGAAGTGGACATTTAGCAGTATTGGACAAGATTTTCAAACAACTGGAAAAATACCAACTCAGATTAAATCCAAAGAAATGTGTTTTTGGGGTCCAATCAAGAAAACTCCTTGGATACATAGTATCACGCAGAGGAATATAAGTTGATCCCGTGAAAGTCAAAGCTATCTTAGAAATGCCACCACCAACCAATATTAGTCAATTGAGGACGTTGCAAGGGAGACTACAATCAATCCACAGGTTCATTGCTCAATTAGCAAACAAGATCCACCCATTCCAACATCTATTAAGAAAAGGCATTCCCTTCAACTGGACAAACAAGTGTCAAGAAGAATTTGATCAGATAAAAAATAATCTATTGACTCCACCAGTTCTTATGCCTCCAATCGACAAAAAATGTTTGATATTATATGTGACAACCACAACATCAACACTGGGGGCATTGTTAGCACAAAATGATAATGATGGAAAAGAACGGGTTATATATTACATTAGTCGCACCCTAGTTGGATACAAATTAAATTATAGTCCTATTGAATGAGCATGTCTAGCAGTGGTATTTGCGGCACAAAAAATGAGACATTACATGTTGAATCATAAGACAAAACTAATCGCCAAAATTGATCCTCTGAAATATCTTCTCAATAAAGCAGCCCTGACAGGAAGACTAGCTAAGTGGGCTATGATGCTTAGCGAATACGACATTGAGTATACAAATCAGAAATCAATAAAAGGACAAGTGATAGTAGACCAACTTGCAGATGCACCCATAAAAGAAGATCACCTTTTGATATCTAATTTTCCAGACGAATCAATCCTTCTCATAGACACACTAGCCACTTGGAAATTATACTTTAATAGATCTTACACAAGTGATGGTTCAAGAGCTGGAATTTTGTTCATCACCCCGCAAGGAGATTCCATCCCTAAGTCATTCTGAATAGCATTCCCCTACACTAATAATATAGCAGAATATGAGGCATTATTAACAGGACTTCAAATAGCAATAAAATGGAAAATCAAGGATCTTCAAGTCTATGGTGATTCGCAGTTAGTGATAAAACAAGTTAATGATGATCATGATACTAAGGATGAGAAATTGATGCCCTGCAAATGCATGGTGGATAGCTTCAAACTATACTTTGACAGTGTTTCTTTTGAACAGATCCCGAGAATCCAGAACAAAGCAGTTGATGCAATGGCTACCATCAGATCTCTCTTGGACATTCCCAATAATGCATCACAATACGTGTTCTTGGTAGAACAACTATTGATCCATGCGTTCAATGTCCACGAAACCAAACTTGTGTGCGAACTTGTTGGTCTTGATTTACCTTGGTACAAAGACATTTATACCTATTTACATGACCAGATTATACCTCCTGACTTTTCCCTTAACCAACGTAAGACCTTTATTCGACAAGCATCTAAATATGCCATCATCAGAGACACCCTTTATCATCGTAGCCTATACAATACCCTCCTTCAATCTCTTGACTCAAATGAAGCACAAATAGCCTTACAAGAGGTACATCATGGTATATGTGGAGCTCACTCTACTGGTCCCACCTTAGCCAAAAAGCTCATGAGAACAGGATATTATTGGCCTACGATGGAACGTGATGCCTATCATTTTGTGAAGAAATGTCACCAATGTCAAATTCATGGAGATCTCATACATGCACCGGCTCATGAACTACAGCCGCTTACTTCGCCATGGCCATTTTCTCAATGGGGACTCAACCTCGTAGGAAAAATCCATCCCACCTCTTCCAATGGACATAATTTTATCCTTGTCACCACTAAGTACTTTACAAAATGGATTGAAGTCGTCCAATTGACTTACATTACTGGTAAGCAGATAGCCAAATTCATCCTAAATTACATCATTTGTCATTATGGTATCCCACACTCCATCATTACAGATAATGGCTGCCCTTTCAAAAACCAAGATTTTCATGAACTTTGTGACAAATTCCATATACAACATCATTTTTCCACTTCGTATTACCCCCAGGGTAATGGTCAAGCTGAGGCGTCTAATAAGACTATCCTAAAGATCTTAAAGAAGACTGTCAATAACGTTGGTCGTGACTGACACTTACAACTTAACCTTGCTTTATGGGCGTATCGCACCAATATTTGTACCCCTACAAGAGCCACACCATATTCCCTTGTTTATGGATCTGAAGCAGTACTTCCTATAGAGGTTGAGTTACCATCCCTACAAGTCTCTATGCAAGGCCTAATTGATCAAGAAGAATATCGTGTATCCCGTCTACAAGAGCTAGAGTTACTGGATGAAAAGAGACAAAATGATTTGACACACTTGCAAGCATATCCGAACCGCCTCCGACGTAGTTATAATAAGAAGGTTCGTCCTATAAGTTTTGGCATTGGTGATCTAGTCCTAAAGCAGAATCCAAAGAACCAAGCAGAATGAGAAAAACCTTGGTAAATTTGAGCCTAATTGGTTGGGCCCATACATTGTCACAACAGCATATGGATCTGGTGCTTATTAGCTTTCTACTCCTGAAGGAGAACCGTTGTCCAAACCCATCAATAGCATGCACCTTTGCAAGTATTATATTTGATTCTCAGAGTATCCCTTAAAAAGTCAAAAATACAAAAAAATCAAAAAAATAAAATTAAAAATTAAAAATCAAAAAAATAGTAAAGAGAAATAATTCATCCAAAAGTGGAAACCACTTCGGTAGCGCTTTGAATAAGTACCATGGTGAAAACCTAGCAAACAGGCACCATGTGAAGCCAGTCTTTGCTCCTCCGTCTACTGTCACTCCATCAGGTCCTTCGTCCATTCACACCCATTCCTCATCCATAATAAAGCTTCCCCATCCTTCCCATGGCCTAAAGACCACTGACATTTAGCATCCTTCACTTTCATATCCACCCATCGCATTCATAGTTTCCCCTCGTACATATTAAACTGGTCCTATACCTGACTAGGGGCAATTCTTTGACTTACATCTTCATGGGAAATAATACATGGTACCAGCCCTTTAAAACTTTCAAAATCAAAAAATAAAAATATTTCAAAATTAAAAAAAAAATCAAAACATTTCAAAATCCAAAAAAACCATAGAATCCTCAAAATCCAAAAACATCAAAAAAATTCAAAACTCCCAAAAAACAAAGTCTGAATCGGTTATGTTATAGTGGTTGAACTACGTTGCCTTTGCGCGTTTGCTACATAGGCAAGGCTCATCTTAAATGAGCCCTCGAGGCATTAGGTCAGTCCCTTTAGGTTGTCCAAATAAAATCATGACTCAGTATTTTGTCGAATAAGAAAAAGTCAAGTCGTGTCAAACTATGAGGTCTTTGTGCATTGCTATGTAGGCAAGGCCATTTGTCGATGAGCCCCCGAGGCCCCCTAGGTCAAGTCCTTTAGGGTTCATCGAGTCGGGTCGTTTCCTTGGTCCAAAAACAATCATCATTCAATCACAAAACAACAAACGAATGAAATCTTTCATCAATTGATTATCTTATCATCCATCAACCTGGTCATTTGGTTGGAATGGGGCATTATGTCATTTGTCTCATTCGGTCTTATCTCTTGTATTTTATGAGGATGCGTCCTTCCTAGGATTAGACTTTCTCAACCTTGTCATTCACCTTAAGCAGGATGTGTCCTTGCAGTTAGGTGTCTTGTCAACACTCATCACTTGGTCAACTTTATCAGATGTGTCCTCTATCTCAAATAGGATGTGTCCTTGCGGTTGGGTATTGTCACATTGCTTGGACATATTCATCAATCTTCGTCAAACAAACGATCAATCTTTGTCAACTTATCAATAAAATTAATTTGTCAGTTTTTGTCAATTTGTTAATCAATTTTTTTCAATCTATTGATCGAATCAATGTCATCTTTGTCAACCAACTTTGTCACACCAATCAATCTTATCAGCTTGGTCAATCAATCTTGCCTTAATCAGGATATGTCCTTCTTGAAACCAAACACAATCAATCAAATCAATTGTTCAATCTTTGTCCACTTATCAATTAATTCTTGTCAAGCTTATCAAATCAAATCTTGGTCATCTTGGTCAACCTAATTAGTCATATCAAACAATCTAATCAAAACTACTGGCAAACACTTTATTGGTCTGGATTTTCTTATCTTTTTGATTGGTTTTGGGTCATGTTACTAGTCTCCTTAAGGATGTCCTATCAATGGATTTAGAGGGACGATGATGGATCATGGCCTCTTTTCTTTGTTTGTTGTATTTGGTTTGTCTTGGCAAAAAGACTGGGATAATTGGATCCTTAGTATGAGTTGGGATTCCTTGTCTTTTGGCTCTGTCTTTTGAACTACTTGTCTCTCACAAATGGTCACCTTGCACACCGTGGTTTATGTCATACCATGGTGTTTGTGGTCCATTTGTGACATTTTTGATGCCCAATGATAATAAATATAAAAATGTAAGCATGAAAGTTGGTTCCCTTATCATTTCCTATCTTTTTTCCCCTTTTCGCAGTAGCATCCATCTCCTTCATGCTAACATTTCTTCTATCCTTCATCCTCTAGCCTTATCTTCCATTTCGAAAGCACATTCGTATTCTTTGAACCCGCATGTCCTCTCGAGGGGGCATACCACAATCCTCCTGGTCATCCTTCCCCTTTCTCTTTACATTGGGTCATATTTCAAAATCAAGTTTCTTTGACACAACACGATAAACTGCATTATATCAAAGAGGGGCAAAATGTAGGCACTGAAAAATGTCCTAAGTCCGCGAGCAACATTTTTCCTTAGTCGTCATCCTCTAATAATTAAATAATTTTATTTAATTATTCCTGATCGTATTCCTTTATTAATTAAATAATTTATCTTTCATCACCTGTCTATAGTTAGATAATAATTATTATTTGACCTTTTATTCTTCTATAATTAAATAATTGATGAAACTATTTAATTATGTGTCATTCTTCTCTTTTAAAGAATTGATCCAAGTCTAATTTTTATATCTTCCTTTAATTAAATTTATGAATTTAATTAAGTCTCATTTTTCATTTCCTCTAAATAAATAATTTATTTACCACTTGTCCTTCTCCTCCATTTTGGTCAAAGAACCCCTGTCATTATTTCATGTCATAGCCTGCATGTCCTGCATGTCGGTCATAGTCGTCGGGCGTCATAGTCGTCGGGCGTCATAGTCGTCGACGTCATCTTTTCCATGCATGGCATATTTTGGTTGCATCAATTTTCAACCGTAGATCTTGGCATCTTTCTAGAAACTCGATCTTGGCCATCTATTTCGTAACCTCCCTCTCATGAATCCTCATCCGTTGATCTTAGAATCTTTCTAGAAGATCAATCTCATCCGTTCGTTCGTTCGAATGGTTGTCTATAAAAACAACATTTCTCCTCCATTTTTTATTTAACAGCTAATTGTCTCCAACTTTTTACTTATTATTTTGCACGTATTTGCACATGTGAAGCAACAAATCTAAGGGCAAAGATTGCATAAAGGAGAAATAGGAGAGACAAGGGAAGTGAAGCAACTTCAAAGGGGATTATTTGATTTGAATGATTTTAGTTTATTATTCTCCATTTATTTGTATTCTCTTGTTTAGATTGAGATTTTAGCTTAGATTTGTGTTGGCTGTCATTTTATCTATGCTATTTGATTTTTCCCATCTTACACCTATGTCTCGAAGAATTAGAGTAACTAATTGATAATAAGTGAAGGTGTCAGCTAAGTGGGTTGCAATGTTGCAAGGTCAGGTGCTAAGTCTTTGGAAGATCTCTTCAACTGTAGAAACCGGAAATTGCACAAAGCAATCAACCTTGTTTTGACATTGGTAGCACCGCAAACCTATTCAAAATAGGGTGATCTGGGATGAGGTCGAGGAGGACATTCCTGGACTCTTGCAAGTTTGTAGTGCCGGAGGTGTGCATTGGAAACCATTTCTCTAAGGCAAGCATTGCAGACAATCTTGGACGAGGAGGTTGATGGAAGTACTTGGAGCTTTAGAGGGAGTCACATCATCATGAAGATTTGTTGCAATGTATATTTCTCTGAGATGGAGAAATATGAGGTGAAAGCCCTTGTAGTGTATATTTCTCTGAGACGGAGAAATATGAGGTGCAAACCCTTGTACATCTCTGAGACTAAGATGAGACGCCATGTTGAGAGACTCCATGACGAGGATATTTTATACATCTCTGAGATTGAGATGTATCTTTCCACAAATGGGTGTAGCCATTGTGGGCGTCATGTTGAGAGACTCTATGACGAGGATATTTTGTACATCTCTAAGACTAAGATGTGTCTTTTCCACAAATGGGTGTAACCATTGTGGACGTCATGTTGAGAGACTCTATGACGAGGATATTTTATACATCTCTAATACTAAGATGAGATGTCATGTTGAGAGACTCCATGACGAGAAAATTTGAAAATACCTCCCTAGCTAAGAGGGAGTTTTAGTGTTTTGTAGCTTCAAGAGATATTTTCCCTTAATATAAGACTAATTCAAGGCAGGTCGACCTTCACATTTTAAACAAATTTTGTATTTCTCTAGGTCGGCCCTAAAAAGGAGGTCGCCTAGTTTGTTATTTAAAGGGGATAAAGTCCTCTCATTTTAGATCAATCAATTCACTCCAAGTTCGAATTCCATCAGCAGCAGGTTGAATTTTCTAAGTAGTAGTTTAGCATCAAGGAGAAGAGTCAAATACTTTGTGTATTCAAGAATTCGCACTATATACAAGTGCAGATCCATTGTATAGGTTTCAAACTTTCTAGGGCTTGATTCAGTGTGCTCTTTCTTTGCACTTATTTTATGATTATAAGAGAATATCTTTGTTGGGTTTTTCTCCCTCAAGTAGAAGGGTTTTCCCAAGGTAAAATACTGAGTTCATTGTCTATGTGTTGTATTTTTCTGCTTATTTACATTTCTGATCTGAAAACTAACAAGAAGATCATGTGTTTTTGGTTATCTAGGCACGATTGTGCTGCAAGAGTTTAGAGGAATTAGTTGATGTATTATAAACTATTTTATCATTAATGTAGGTTTGGATCTCTTTGGGGTGATGTTTTTTTTAATAGAGTTTCTCCACATAAATCTTCATGATGGTTTGCATCTACTTTATCGTTTATTTCCATTTCCATTTATGATCTATCTTTTGTTATTGATTTTGATTGCATTAAATCAACATATCTCATTATTTAGTTATACTTTATTACAAGTAAAACATAGATGTGTATTTGTGGGAGTGTACTTATTGTTATATGACCATAATTTGTTGGACTATCCTTTAAATGTAATTTCTTAAATAATTATCTAATTTAAGTTGTGGATTAGTTGTGGATTAAAATGCATGACAACTCATTGCTACATTACATATTTGAATACATTAGCTCATATAGTTATAATTTCAAAGTATAATATCTAAACTTTAAGCAAATTATAATATGTCCCTGCAACAAACATCCAAAGACATTATCCAATATAATTATAAGTTGAAAGTAAATTGGAATGGTCTAATTCATAAAACTAATTTATAGATATAATTTTGTTATCATATTAAATTATGAGTTATGACAATTTGTCACTAAACCAAACACCAAAAGACATTATCTAATATAATTATAAGTACAAAGTACAACATATAGACCTCGTCTAATTTATAAAATTGATTTATGGATATCATTTTTTTGTATTCAATTAAATTTTGTAACACCAAAACATCTAAAAGCATTAACTCCATTAACTGGTATAATTATAACCTTAAAAGTAACACCAAACATCTAAAAGCATTAACTGGTATAATTATAACCTTAAAAGTACCTCATATAGACCTTAAGCAAATTAGAATGGCCTATGGCCTAATTCCTATAACTAGTTTGTAATTAACTCCACCCAAATTTATGGTTATCTAATCTTGTTTTGCCCCCACTTTCAAATGAGGTGGAAATTCCGATCTCTTTTTTCCTATATTTTTAGTGGAGAAAATATTAGTTATTGGATTACCAAATCTCTTTCGGTTAGTAAGTTTTAGATTTGTTCTACGAGGTGGAAATTCCACTCTTTTTTCCTATATTTAGTGGAGAAAATTATTAGTTATTGGATTACCCAATCCCTTTTCTTGGTTAGTAAGTTTTAGATTTGTTCTAAGGTGTGTGTTGATACACGTGTTTATTACTCTTCTTGTCAGGTGTCTTCTTAAGCTTCTTACCTTTGCATTGAAAAGCTTCTCAGAGATTTTCTCTGGGCTAATAATGAAGAAATCTTGCAAGGGGTAGGACATGTACACCTTCTTTGTTGCACAATTAGGTGCCTGCTCGTAGTCGATATACTATAAGCCATTTGTAGACCAAATAAACAGATCACCCGATACTGTGGACTATTAAAAGATCCATTTTCATTTCCATTCCAATAAAATAACTTGACAGCTGAGTCATCCCATGATTGACACTTCATAGAAGCATCTCAAAAATAGCAATCAAACACACCTTGCCTTCAATCGCCTCTTTTTTAAGTTCCTGCTATTCCTTAACTTGCTCCATTTTTCCATTTACATGGTTGTTAGCTGTTACCAGAGTTGTAACCTGATAGAGATTGATTCTCTTAAGAATTTATAGTCTTGTGTGTAGTTCTTTGAGCTCCCAGCCTAAGCTAAGATTTCCATTTTTATTTATGCTTATTGAAGAACGTAATACGAGTGATGAAACAAATTGAGAAGAAGTAGCAATTCTATAATTCATAATCTGCAATCATGAAGACACTGCAAGAGCATATACAAATAACATTAAGAAAAAAAGACCTAAAAACAAAGGAAACACAGCTTCCTTAGCCCGGTCCCCTCCCCACCTAAAAGGTTGTTTGCAGAGCCCCCAAATATTTGACTCTACAAAGCCAACATTTTTTATATTCTTGGGCCCCAGAGATTAGATATTCATTTCTTGAGCACTGCCACAATGATCATCCCTTCAATCCAGTAATCTCCATGGGCATGAATTAGTCTCAATAGGGATATACAAGCTTTCAATGAAGAAGAGAGGGATCCAAAACGAGCAACTTGGAAGGCAAGAAAGTTTATTGACAGCAATGTGAATGAAGCAAAGGATGTCTCTTGGTTCAAAATACTTTGCTCTTGCCTTCATGGCTTTTTTTAGCAGATTCCTGGCCAGGTATGAATGATATCCAAATTAGTGGGACTAATGTTGCAATTGATTGGATAAAAATTGCCAATGGTAATCGGGAAAAGTTTTCGGAGGAGATATTAAGGAATGAAGCAAAGGCAACACCAAAATAACCACTTACAATGGTAGCCAAGGCCTGGACAGACATAACAAATGCCATTAAGGAACCCTCACAACCAGGAGGGCATGATTGCGCAAGCATAATACTGAATGGAAGAACCTTGAATTGTGAAATAACTTCCACTAAAGCAGATGCTCCCAAAATGTATACTGAATTTGGAATCCCTAATTGGATATTTAGTTGCTTCACAAGAATGATATCCGATAACATACATAATGACAGTAAAATCTGAACATAACCTAAAAGCATCCTCAAGGAGATACTCTTTAAGAAGCGGTTGTAGATGATGCTCCCCAAAAGAAGACCAATCTGCCCAACAACTTTTGCAAGTCCCAAAATTGTGGGATCAAGTTTCAAATGCTGTGTTTGATAGAAAAACATGGTTCCAGTTAAAATTGGTATCATAGCATAAGATGCCGCAAACCACACAATGGAATATTTAATTTCTGGTTTCCTTAGTGCTCCCAAAAGATCTGAAACCTGCTTTTGGACACTTTTCGAAAAGGCACCCCCAATGCCGTTTGACTTTACAGCTCGTGCATCAACCCCACCTCTTTCATGTTGATTCGCATGGGCCGATCTCTGACCTACAACTTTTTTAGCATTAACAATACCCAAGGACTTCTCATCTACAGTCAAACAAGTTATTACTTGAATGCCTAGAAGAAGGCCAAAAAAAATGAACATGGCCTTTGCATTAACCCGACCTATAGCAATTCCACCGAGTAAATTTCCCATAATGCCACCTGCAGCTGTTGCCATCCAGGCAAATGACTGAAGTTCTCCTGATGAACTAGCTCTAGCATTTTTTCCAGTTTCCGCCACCAAAGCATCATTAGCAACTTCAACAATAGATGCTCCCAAATTGCTGAGGAGGAGGAAGGCTGACATTATAGGAACTGATGAACCTGCTGCCGGAATGAATACAATCGATCCCCATGAAATTGCTTGCAACAGACCTGAAAGTTTTTAATGCAAATAATTTGTTATTCAACCAAGAAAATATAGACAATGTAAACAGAAAATGAATTCTCAGCTCTCATACACGTAAACATCCCACCAAATACCTGATAAATATTTAATTTCAGGCAAATCCAGGAAACTCCAAATGCAAGTGGGTGGTATTCTCAACCCTCAAGCCTATATAATTGAAGCCCATATATTGTGAATTTAAAAAAAAGAAGTAAAACAAACAGTACTTGCTATTCTAAATAGGCTTCAGAACAAGTGATGCTATTAAAACCCTCGAACCACCATACTCAAGGCTTCTTTCCTGTCTCAATGTTGTAAGGGACAAAACAGTCGTTATTCTAGTTATCATGATTTAGATATTTCTATACAAAATTTCTGAATAGTTTGAGGCACACTACGAAGTATTAAACTCAACTATAAACCCTCAAAAGAATGCCATTTATGGAACTAACCGTAAAACAGGTTTGGATAACTTGCTTTTTAAATAATTGGCAATAAATCTGGCGCAATCTTGATAGATGGAGACTAGGCTGACACTTGAAAGGGTTCATAAACATTAAGACACGTGCTCAAATCATTGGAAAACAGAAAAATTTATGCAGCTTCAAGATTTGTGAACAAATTGGACAACCGATTACTGAAAAATTTATGCAGCATAAACACTAGGAGTTTCATAACTTCTATGAATTGTTTTTGTTTTTGGTGAACAGGGAAATCAATAAATCCTTCATTATCTCCAGCCAGGTCAGGAGTTTGACACTGGAAAATACTGCCTTCATTGCTTCATCTATCAGCATCTCAGCTTACTAGGTTTCTGATTCTGGTTAATAAGCAATATAAGCCTGCCTCTTCTTGGTAAAGTCCAGATGGAGTGACAGAGACCCTGGGGACACAGGTTTCAAACCATCTACCTCTAGCTGGCAAGCACATAGTAGCTGCCAATCGGTCTACTGGACTTGCCCTACTTTTATGAACATGAACTTACATAAAGAATATATGGAGTCATGTCAAATTGAATTGATCCAACCAATTTGTAGTCAAGATTTTACCATCTGACTAGAACCTGAATTGCTTACTGTAAGATTGAATGTATAATCATTGATCACCAATATATATTAGTATATCTTGAATATGGATCAATCAGCAAAAATAAGGTCACTCTCTAAATCAAACTCTAATTCAGAAAGTGAATTAATCCTAATTCTCTTCCAGGAATATCCATTAATCTAATCATTTATCACCAATATGTACTACTATATCTTGAATATGGATCAATCAACAACAATGAGGTTACTCTCTAAATCAAATTCTGAACCAGAAAGTGAATTAATCCTAATTCTCTTCCATGAATATCCATTAATCCTTATCCAGGTGAATTACAAAATCATTATTACAAGTTCTGATATGCTTGGAGCCATCAGATTCTTTCTACATGGAGATTAATCAATATCAATGGTGCCAAATAATGAATACACAGAATAAGAGTGCGTTTACTCATTGTCAGCATTTATGAGCAACCTAGTCGCCCAATTCAATAGACAACAGGATTAAAAATTCTTTGGTCAGCTTTCTATATTCTGCCAAACGTCTGTAATAAAGTACACTTTCTGGTTCCAAAAGCTTGCTACAACAATTGATGATATAAGTTATGTTAATTGGTAGACTGCAGCAAGTCATCCAACACAAAGTCAGACTTCATGGACACTGTGATTTATAAGATGCAATTAATGTGGATCAAGAAATTGATAACAAAAACATGCCTAAGCTTCAATTTAGCATGGGAACATCCATGGAACCCAAGGAAATTGTTACTATTTTGTAGTATGTACAGACAACACCAACCGAGAAGGTTGACTCCTCAGCAATCAGAAGACCAAAGGAAAAGAGCTATGCTCCAATTGTAAAGGTAAATATAGAAAGGTCCACAAATGTGTGGAAAATTCAAAAAACTCTTCTATATTGATTATGCACCAGAAAATGATAAATAATCTGAAGCCGAAGGTAGTGTAACCTCAAACGAGAATGTCTCAGCCCTCAAGGAGACCACACCTACAATACCTACCATTTCTTGTCACATTATAGCAGATGTCAACACACCTCAAACTCTCAAGGTAGAATGGTTTCATAAAAAACAGAGCATCACTGGCTTAACTGACTCAGGCAACACAATAATCTCATGTAAGAAAGATTACTAATTAGCCAAGAACTACCTTGCATATCCTGCTTTCAACTTATAGGTGATGATAGTTGTTGGAGGTACTCTAAGTTGCACAGGAAAATACCATATTGTTAGATCTGTGATGGGGAGTTAATGGATATCAAAACCCATGTTCAAAATTCCTATGAGAAGGACTGATGTAATATTGATGAACCAAACTCCAAGAAATTTTGATAGATTATCAGAAGTTTTAGCAGAGGGAGAAGACTATCAGCTTAATAGAATTTTTAGACCATCCTTGCAAGTAATTAGCTCTTGTCATATTGAGAAAATGCTGAAAAAGTGAGCTAGAGGAATGATTGCTGAACTATTAATAATGGAGGCACAACATAAGAAGGCAGTTCCACCACAAGATCTTTGAGCTATACTTGATGAACATTCCAACGTCTTCCAAGAAATGCCCAGTGGTCTTCTGCTGGTTCATGGGCATCATCATGCCATTCTATTAGTTACGACTTCCAAGCAGCAAATCCCCCTACATCAGACCATATTGCTCCTCATGCTCAAAAGAGAGGTCAAATGCCTTAGTCCAAGAAATGCTCAATACAAGAGTTATTAAGCACAGAAAAGTACTTTTCTTCTACACTGATGGTCACGGACCAGTGACCACAAATAGGATTCCTCATGGTGCATGTGTCTCAATTATCCGGAGTTAAACAAGCTCAACCTAGCAACAAGATTCCTATTCTTGTTCTTGATGATTGGAAAATTTGCATGGTGCAATATTCTTTAATAGGTTAGATGGACTTACCAAATCAAATGCAACGAGTGTTATTTCCATTTTGATAGAATACAAAGGTTTACCAAGTGTTGTTCACTTTTATGGTCTAATGATTTCGTTTTAAGAAACATGGAAGCAATTGATTTTACCATTACTTCGCATTTCACCCACATGTGTTCTCCTCTATCAAGAGAAAAAAGGGGCAGGCACCCAACTTTATCATCAAGAAAGAATATTTTTCTCTTTGCGCATCATTCAAAATTCCTCAACCCCTTGAGGAGGGACCCCCCTTTTAGAGGGGCCCAAACAAAAGGGGCCACTCAAATTCAATTAATATACGTCACATCACTCAACTAGAATTATTGAATAACCCTCAATAGCCCCTTGAGGAGGGACCCTCCCAAGAGTGGCCTGAACTAAAGGGGCAGTTCAATGGCTTGTTACTCTGCCCCACATCCTTGAAGAGGTAACCCCATAGTCCAAAACAATGAGGGGGCAGTACTACAAGGGAGTGGGGGCGGAGGCCATCTATAAATAGTAACCTTAGGCACCATTAGAGCTTGCCCAGCCCCTTGAGGGACCCTCCTTTTAGAGGGGCCCAAATGAAAGGGGCGGTTCAAAGGCAAGGGCACTTCTTACTGCCCAACCCAAAGAGGGCCAGAACTAGAAAAAGAGAATGGCCTCCACTTCCTGTTATAAACATATACCAGGGGCTTGTTTCTTAACATCTTCATTGGAGAGTATCTAACTCCTTCGTGTTACCCCCACATGTGTTCTCCATCAAGGGAAAAAGAGGGATGGGATACGTCAAGAGAAAAAAAGGGTGGGTAAGCTCCCAACCCAAAGAAGGCCAGACAGACCCAAACAAGCAAGTTAAGAAGATTCATGGGACCCCCAACACTCTCCCAAGATCAGATTCAAGTATATAGATCCATAATTCACCAGCAAATTTAGGAGAAAACCCTCCATGATTTCTGGAACTAGTTTAGCCTGTAGTTCTTAATGTCATCTCCAGTCAGATGTACAGACACAGACTGTCAAAAAATGTTTGAAAGATACTTTAGCTGTTTAGATTCGAATACAATCACATGGCTTTCCTTGGCTGAGTGATGGTATGGAATGGATTAATTTTTGTACATTAATTAATATGACTTTGTTTGTCGTACTCTATGGGAATCTTCTATTCTCCCTACAGCATATCTATATGATCACACAATGTTCAAACTTCAAGCAATGTAAATTCACATGCAAGAGCAGCTTCACAGCTTTTGAATCCTTTGATAATTTGGCAGTGACTCTGGAAAATAAATTTGAGCAACAAGCATATCACCATAGGAGCAAGCAACACTTTGATGTTGGAGATTATATCCTTCTCAAGATCCAGCCTCACAAACAATTATCTCTCGAAGTATCATCCGGAATTTATTGTCGTTAAAAGGCACTCAGCAGAACTGGCAATATGGCCTACAAAGTTACAAACTCGAGCTATTCTCTTCCTAATAGATTCATGATGTTTCCCGTGTATCTTATTGGAAGAAAGTAATTGGCAAATGGAATCCAATAAAGACCGAGCTTCGGGAGCTAGCCGAGGAGGGAAAGATGATCTTAGAGCGAGAAGAAGTGGTTGACTGATGAGTGAAGCAGTTACACAACAGGGCAATCACTAGCTATCTCTTTCAAAGGAAGTCTTTGCCAACAAAGGAACTACTTGGAGGATCAAGCCTTTCACGAAACATCTACAACTCTATAATGCTGCTAACTATAGTCTATAGGCATGCTATGATATTTCATATTTATTGTTATGTTTTGGTTATGGATTTACAAATAAGTGGTGCACATAACCATAAGATTGTTACAAGTAGTTTCTTAGACTCTCATTTTTTAAGTTAGATTGACCTACTTGGTGAACAAGTGTTTCTTTAAACTAGTTAAGGCTATATAAGTAGGTGGAGGGACTACATTTGGAAGTTACGTTGTAGGAAGTGCCACCTTACACCAATTTCTCCACAGAAATGTTCTGGTGTACCTAACATGGATCTTGATCTTCAAAGGGCCATTTCCAGAAAGCTGGAAATGTCAGGTTGTTCCTGAAAACATCTCTGAAACAAAACTTGGTTTTCTTGACTATTTCTAGGAACGACTCGGCATTTCCAACACAAATCAGAGCAGCAAATCCTTTTTAACTTTAAAATATAAAAAATAAATTAAAAATAATACACTGGTTGTGAAGCTATGCTTGCCCTAAGAAAAGGGGGAGAAATTGGAGTACGTAAATTCCAATTTGAACCTGCAGTCACACTAGTGAAGACTAGAAGCAAGGGTTGACCAAGCTTTATGATATTCAACAACTACAGCAGCCAAACCTGAATGCTTCTAAAATACCCTAGCTAATCTGTTTTAGAAGAATCGTTAAATTCGCAATGACCTATTAATCCAGCTCCAGCATCTCCTCCTATGAAGGACTTCCCATAGGATTAGCATAGTTACAGATTCTTATATTACACAGTAATCTCCTAAAGTAAACTGCATCACGAAAAGAGATTTACATTAGTTTAATAACTTTCTATATTTTTGTCTGAATTCTGTAATCATCTTGTCTGAATTTTGAGGAAAATTGGATAACTTCAATTTACTGCTAATAAATGTGTATTTTATTTTTGGCTATATTAAACAACTTTAAGTTTATATATTTGAGAAAATTTAACAAGAGTTTTTATAAGTAAAATGGCAAATAAATTTTACAGAAAATTCTGAAAACTTTATTTAACAAAAAATGTCAATCAACAAAAATGAATAATAAAATAATTTGAAAAGAAAAAGTCCTTTAAGGTCCGCCATGCCTCCCAGCAGTAACCTTTCTAAATTTTTTATGAAAATAGTCAGCTGAGAAAAATAGCCCAGTAGGGATTTCTTATAAAATAGGATTTAATAAATAAATATAAAAAAATGGAAAGAAATTAGAATAGATTTTTTTATGATTCACCATGCCTTCCCACTTTACCCTTATTTAGACTACAGGGTAGCTCTTCCAGTTTGTACATGTGACTAAATGACCTGATGACGCACATATCCTGCCCCAGTGAAACTCAAGATCTTCAAAGTCAGGCCCACTATGATGTGCCTCTACTTTCAAGCCCCTTAACTTATGGCGATCAGTAGAAGGATTGTAAATTCACATAAAAATACTAATTTAAATTAAATGTATAAAATTACGAAAAAAACAGAGCTAAGCTGTGTGCCACATCGCCAGCTGAACCAGCAAGAGAACTTATGAAAAGAGAATTTTATTTGAAAATTCTTTTGAAAGATTTATCACCGAGTACAAAACTTAATTGAACAAGCTATGTAATTCATAGCACCGAAACCTCACCACAGAAAAATAAAATCCAAGTATACCATATGTAAACCAAAAATCTTCAACATGTAAATGGTAATAGGAAAACAAATGTAAACTTAAAAACGGAGATAAATAAATAAATAGAATAGCTAAGCAACGATGGCGAATTTAAAGATACCTCCAATGATGATATAAGGCAGGCGATGTGCACCAGCAATGTAGACGGCATCGGAGATGATACCGTAGATGGGCTTGGCAACCATGGGCAAATTGGCGGAGCTCTGGAGGAGTTGGAGTGTTGCTGACTCCACCCTCAGATTGTCCTTCAGATAAAAAGTGACAGCCAGCCATGGGAAACAGCGGAACCCCTGAATCCAATACCCTATTCCTACTAAAACCATCAATGTTGTTGACAATCCCATCTCCATTACAGCCTCGACGCTTTCTCGATCTGTCTGAAGCAGAGGAAATTTGTTGTAGAACGTGAATTCGTGGTGTGTGCCATTAAAAACCCCCGTACCGTATATTCTTTGGTGTACGTGGAGATCCAAATGTCTGACACGAACACAGTCATGAATACGCCTTATTTTTCTTAAATCATTCTCTCTGCCTAATTTTTAAAAGCATCACTTCCTTGCTGCAGGCAACATTTTGCATAGATATTTTCTTTATTTACCGTTTTTTAAGATATTTTTTTGGGGACAGGTGTATTCTATCATTATACAAGTTAGATTACGTATCTAATCTTAAAAGTGCCCGAAGGATTTGCAATTTGAAGCCGAAGGCATTTTGACGTTGAAGAGTACAGCTTACTTTTTAAGTCGTTTTTAAAAGCAATTAGACATCTTTTCAAAATGTCTTCAATTATCTAATTAAAAAATAATAAATTCAAAGTATCAGTTCCTAATTGGTAAGTGTGTATTGTTTTAGTTCGTAACCACTAAGAGTATGTTGAGGTGACCAAGGATCCTTTTAGTTGAAGTATAAATTCTTCCTTCTCAACTCATTCCTTGCCTCCATGTCTAACTTTGATGGGAGATTCTTGGTCTAAAATTTGTTCTTAGGCACAAAGTCTCCATCACCAAAGCTTGTGTGATTGCTTCTTGTAGGGGAGGTGGTTTGAAATCTTTGACTAGGCCCTTCAAATACACAATTAACCTTTTGATGAAGAGAATAGTTAGACTCATTTCTACGATATTTGGCACCATTATAAACAACTTCTAGAATTCTATCACATAATTCTCCATTAAACCATACTATTTGAGGTGGGTCAATTCTTTGAAGAAAACCTCACGATCCTTTTGATCAAATCTCACAATTAGTAATTTACATAATTCATCATATGAGTTGATGGTATGGTACCACCACTCATGTGTAGTACCTTCCAAATGCAAGGCATCGAACTTAATTGCCTCATCTTCAGTCATAGGCCTAAGAGACAAGTATGTTTCTAACTTCTATACCCACTCACAAGTCATGCATCTATTAGACCCATTATAAGGAGAGAGATTCAAATTTCCTAGAGCTTGTTGCACATCTTTTGAAAAAATTATGGAGGACTAAATCTAAGACCATTTTCAAGACCTCTTCATGTCCATAAAGTTGGTGAGTGACATATCACTCCAAATTTATTTTGGAAGTACTTTATACTTTGTATGACAAGTCCTAATATTATCAATCAATGAGTTATGAGATTCATTTTCTCATATTTCTAACTCCTTATTAAGAAAGGTAGGTCAAGTAGGTCTTGTAGCTAAAATAAGGCTAGTCTTTTGGTTGTTTCTCTAAGTGACCAAGATTATTAGCCCCATAATTGCTTCCTTCATTAAACTATTGTGTCTAGGCACATTCATATTAGTATATATCTTGTAAAGCATTTGTTCTATCATATCAAACATCAAATTAAGCTTCCTTTGGGCCCAACCATCAAGATATTCATCCATATTTGTTCTCATTTCCATTTTTGACATATTATTATGCTCTATAGACGATTATATATGAGAAAAATTCACAGGTCTAGATTCTTTACAAATTGAATTTATTTTTTGATTTCCCTAAAATTATATTTGGTTTCTTTGTCACTGTATTACATACAAAACTCAACATATGAATTTTAACTTTGGAAACATAAGGTAGTAAGATTACTAGCTCTAATACCAATGTAATATTTTGGTCAAAAGATACTTGAGAAGGGGCGGTGGGCCTAGCTCGATTGGTTAAAGAATCTTGTTGTAGGCAAGAGGTCACGAGGTCTAGTCTCCCCACCGTCCTCATGGTATCGGAGGGCATGTCGCAGCAACGTCACCAGTCACGTGAAATTTTTTTATCAGGCACACTGCAGTTTATAGGGGGCGGCTACCCAATTCTGATAAGACACTTGAGAATCAAAATTTTATTCTTTTAAAATCACTTCTTATTTGGGACAATAACATTGGATTCTTAATATTTAAATCATATCTCAAATAACTTAGATTCAGTTCATTATTGTTCACAAACAACAATTAACATATATAAATCTTGATCTTTCTCTTATTATAAATAAGAATGAATTACATTCACATAATTTACAACTTCAACAATTACAACAACATTAAAATTCCAAGTACATACTCATGAAAATAAAAAAATAAATCAATACAATGCCATTGAAATATGTGATCAATGAATCTCCAATTCGACCTTTGAATTGAGACCATTATCTAGGAAAAGGGGTTTCATCCTCTAACTTTTTAAAGCAAAGGGATTTATTCCTTTGATCTCTATGCTCAAACATGCTCGAACACAAGTGCTTAATCGATTTCCAAATTGGGGTTTGTGTAAAGTGACAAATGATGATACTTGAACAAATGTGTTCACATTTTTATATCTATCGCAACAATAATAAGTTGGCCACAATGTGAATAGATATATTCTAATTTGAACAATGATCATGGGCAAAAACTATCCCACCTTTGAAAGGTATAACACAAAAATAAACAATTAATGATATAACCACATGTGTTGTGGAGTTGGAAAGAGAACATAATCGAAGGAAAAAATATGAAGGTTTAGGGGTTGAAACTACCACAACTCATATCATAGGTAGAGGTGTTGGGGGTTGAGCAACATGCATGCCAATAAGGATAGGTTTAAAATTTCAACAAATACAAAGGAAAGAGTGGGGGAAGGGTGGAAGACATGACTAGATTGAGAAATCCAAAACTTTGATAGAAAGAAAGGAAAAATGGAGTTGGAAGTAAATAAATAAGTATGGAAATACACACAAAAAAATAGGAAGAGGGAAGATATGAGAGACAAGAAATAGACCTAATATCTACAAACTTAAATTAAATGAAAATGGGACATGATAGTTCTTCAATACCAATAATGAATTTAATAAACCTTGTTAAAATCTTCATCAATTATTCTAATTGTTCCTTGGTTTTCCTTTCCTCTTCAATCCTTTGCACCAATTTAGCAATAGATTCTTGAAAATATGAATATCTTCTTCATATATTGATGGCTTGAGATCTACACTAGAAATTCCATAATCAACTAAAGTCATATCATCTTTATTTTTATCAAAGGTAGGTTTGGCAATCTCAATAAATTGTGCCTTTGAGGAAGTATCAATCATCAAACTCAAAGAAACTTTGGCTTTCTTGGGATTTGGAGCTATTTTGAAAATATTAGTCACAACATCAAAACTTGTAACCTTAAGAAAATTCCCTTTTTGGAAATCATGTGTTAAACTCGGGGTGGAGGTGGATTAGAAACAATAATTTTTGGATCAAAAGGAATAATATTCTAATTATTAAGATCTGGTTGAACAACCATAGAAAAACATCCAATAGGATCAATATAACAAGTTATATGGATAGTATCTTGAAGGAGAGGTGGAAAAAGGTTAAATAGGAGGGGGTGAACAAGGAGGTGAAAGTGGTGATTGTTACACATTTAGTGGTGACGATGGAAGAAATAGAATTAGGTAAAACAAACTACTAGGTAGTACCATCAATTTGTTCCAAAGGATCAATGATAGTGGGAGGAGTAGCGTCCCAGGGTTTCTTAATTTCAAACTTATTTCTAGGAGATCATCTCCTTCATAATATTTCTTAGTTGAAAAAAATATTTTTATTTGGATTCACATCTATCCTTAGTGGAAAAATTATTTTTGTTTGGATTCTCATCATCTACACCACTTGATAAATTTATATTTGCATGAGTCATATTAGTATATTGCAGGACCGTGGAACTCCCTACCCATTTTAAACTTTGTGAGGATTTTTCTTTGCTAGAGCCCTTATAAAAAAAAAAACATATTCAGTTACCCTCCTGTAAAGCCATGTTTTTTATATTTTGAACACAAGTAATTCTTTCTTTAGGACATCATTTTTTTATGACCATTTTGTGGGTGGTAATGGCAACATCTAAATTGAATTCTCATCTATATGATTAATTGAGTCACTTCTATCATCAATGATCACTTAAGTAACCCATTTCAAAGTAAACAATTTTATTTGTCCAAAGTTAATCTCATCCAAGCTCTCTTTCTAACTTCAAAATTATTTTCATAATTTTCCTAATAATCTTTAATACGAGGGATATGATGGAATTGAAGACCAAGCTTGAGATGATTCTTCGCATACCCCTTGCTATCTAAATAAAACATTTTGTTGTAAAAATGCATTGCTAATTTCAAAAGGGATATTTTAATTTATTTTTCATTAGAAGATGATTTGCATATGTAATAAGTAAGACTAATTGGAAAAGGGATAGTCACTACTTTCTTCTCTCTATACCCTTTTTTCTTCTTTGATTTGTCTTCACACTTCTACGAAAATAATATTGTCATTTACAAAATGTGGAAGCTTGAGTGGGGAACCTTCAAAACCACCTACACGAATATAAGTGAGTATGGGGAATTGGATAAAATATCTTTGATACTTTATTATCAATGTGGCTACCTTAGGAGATATCTTGACTCCTCCATCTCCATTTCTTTCTTTCATTGTTAGCATGGTAAATGCATCATTTACCATTTTAAGATTTTTATTACTTTTTATAGATTTAATTATGGATAAAAAGCACAAATTTGAATTATGTTATAAAATAAACATTGGGTCCTAAGATTAGGTCATAATTATTGGGAAATGTGCCTCAATTTACTGGCTTGGACCTCTATTAAAGGCTTGATGATTTTATGCCCTTGTCGCTTTACCGTGGGGTTCTCATTTGGTCGATTTGACCTTTTGGTCATTGAGACTTTGTTTGATTGGCAAAACTTCGAGGGTTGTCATAGTGATGGGCCAATGGGCATGGAGTTGGCAAAATATTTGTTGGCCTTGGATTCATTGGCGGATCGGTCGCTCATCGGCGAGAGGCAATGGTATGCCTTGCCGATGTGACGATGACCTGCATCAATGGTTGTTATTGACTTCATCCGACGGTGTTGGTTGTGTTCCGCGCCATCCTAAAGCAAATACAACTGAAAGTCTTTTTGCCGAGCGGAATTGCTTCTGCATTCAACGTGTGGCAGTAAGTTAAGCAGTGAGCGCAGCGAAGAGGAGGTGGGCCTCAAGTTGCTTTATGCAAAGGGTTGTCCGACCGTGGACACTTGTCTGCACCTCGGGAGTTCCCTGGGGAATCTAGCGGATGCCGTTAGAGATTCCCTAAAGGAGCTTCGAGCAGGCTCATGGGAATCTAGGAGATTCCCTCCTAGATGCCCCAAAACCTCCTGAGCGGCGGACACATGGCTTGTGGGACCCGATAGAGCTGGCGATCGGTGTTTTGGTGATAGCGGATTATTGTTGGCCCGAAATGTGATGAGATGGTTAGCGATGGTGAAGGCATTTTGGAGCCTAATGACAATTGACCGATCACTGCTCGGTCAAGTAGCAAAATGAATAGCAGTGCAATACGTGGCAATCTTTCTTTGGTTGTTTTTGCACCGTTGTTGCAAAACAACATTTATTGCTAGAAGCTGGATTGGTGAAAAGAGATATATTATGCAATTAATATCAGATCGGATTTTGGCAATTAACAGAGCCCGATTTGAGTTATTTCTCTGTAATGAATTTATTGCAGGAGGGGCTTGATGCAGGATTGTCGGTGGATCCGATCTGAGATCGTTTTGGCATGTCGAAGAAGAGATGAAATTAATGCACCCTAATTGGTGGTTGGCGAGAGGCTTGTAATAGCCGGTTCAGACTAGAAGTTGAATAATCTGAGATAGACATAAGATAGAATACAGAGAGACGATGTGTCTAGGGTTGATGAGTTTTTGTATTAACTGTATGCTGAAATAGCATTGTAACAGTGAGTGCATGAAAAACACAGGTGTTGTTGTGAGCTAACTATCAGAGAAGTGAGGACTGTAACTTTGTATGTAATCTTTTGCTTACTGTAATACAAAGTGTCTTTCTCTTGGTGTGGTGGGTTTTTTCCCGAAAGGGTTTTCCCACGTAAATCTGGTGTTATCTATGTAATTCATTTATTTTTCTTACTCTTGTTATCCTACATGTGTTCATCTTAAGTGTTTTAAATTTTTAAAACTTGTCTTTGCACTTCTCCTCAGTGGTATTAGTGTTAGGAAAGAGTTTTCACATTGTTGCTTTTCCTCACAATAATTTATTGCTCACAATCACATAAAACAAGTAGAACATCATGTAGATTTGTCAAGTCTTTTCAAGATTAATAAATTTATCATGAATATGATAAATAATAATATCTCCTCAGGCAATATTTTTTCTCCTTAAGAAATAAAAATGATGAATAAACACATCCAATAATGAAAACTATTAGTTTCATGGTGACCCATGACCCTATTCAAAAGAGATATTATATTAGGAAAATCATCACTAAATCTTGATTAATACAAATTATTTGGTAGTTTGGAGGGCCCTTTCTTTTTCTCACTTAACCACAACCATGTTATGACCATATGAAATTAATCTCTATGATTTTCATAATGGACCTTTGTTATCTCTTTCATGACTTCAACATATTATTCTATTTGAAGGAGCTTTCAAATTTAATGCCTGATGAATGACTATCCAAGCTATCTACCACTTCTCCTTCTACTATCTTAATTTATCTACTTTAAAAATCATAATATTTAGCAAAATAAAGGACTAAATTAATGCACTTCATGGATGTTGTAAATCTCACAACATGAGCTAACTTTCTCTCAAAAATTTCTTTAGCAACTGGAGTCCTTTCACCATCTTATATTCTATTCTAGAAATCATTCATGTTGATGTACCCTAGAGATGAATATTTGACCATTGGTAAAGATAATTTCAAGGGTTGACATATTCTCATACCCTTGATATTTATACTTCATTTTGTTGATTTTAGGGCTACGTTTATCTGGATATCAGAGATAAGTTGTCCTTGGATAACTTTTTCAGGTGGAATCCTAGTCTTTGATATGTAGAAATGATTTTGCAAGAAATTCATTCAAGAAAAAAGTGGGCAAGAAAAAAGTAGGCTTTATAGTATTGTATGTTAGTGGTGAATAAAGAGAGCAAATTGAAGGCATTCAAGAATTTGATGGAAAATAAATTAGGGAAATAGAGATGGAAAGTACCTTGTTTGCTAAACATAATTTGAATTATGGAAATAGAGGTGAGTGTAGGGCATAATTCTTAGGATGGTTGAAGGCAACACATTTAAATTGTAAAGCTCTTTGAATAATAAGAGTCATTTGAATGTTATAAATGTAACCTATTTAAACTAATATAATTTTTAGTCTCCCAACCTTTCCAATGTCTCATGGGATTTTGTAAAAACATTTAAAATTGATATATCAAGTTTTTCAAAACTTTTGAACTTGTGGAGAACTTTATTGAATGTTCCATGTTATCTCTTCTTTTCTAAAACTTGATTATTCACTTTCTCCTAGAGAAGACAAAGTTCTAAGAGCCATTTAAAAAACTAGAAGCCTTTTGGTAAGTACTTCTTTCTTTGATGCGAACTTTCTTGTTTTTTACCCAGTATTTGAGTTGGTTCTTGGAACTAATATTTTGGATGAAATAGAAATTTTGTGAACTACATGATTTGCTAAAAATGAAACATATTTCTACTTGAAGTATTTTGATGCATGTTTCCTTTAGCTAATTAAATGTCTTTGGGAACTTATATTGTTCTTGAAACACTTTAGATGCTACCAAGATGGGATATCATACAAAAAAAAATAGATTTGACAATATCATGAGAAGAAGTAGAGAAATTAATATTTTCAATAATCAAGATGAAGAAAACAAATTCTACTCTAGACATGATTTCAATCTAAACCTATAGAATTTAGCCATTTGGGCCTTAGCTCTAGTATATAATTAGCCTTAGATTAAATATGAACCATGATAACTCACTGGGAATTTGATAGTGAAATTTGTTAGAGATGCTCTTGATGCAGTTGTATCGATAGTTCATACTACCTAATTTATTGAAAAAAGTACTAAAAAGTTGCTTATTTATTATGTTAAGAGTTGACAAGATATTTTAGAATTGAAAGAAGCATTGAAACACACCAAGTCAAAAATGATAAATTCTTGGCACACGTAACTTGACGAGAAAAAATGAATTGATGCAAGCTCCTCCATCATCAAATATTATGCAAGGATATGCCATATTGGTAAAGAGCATAAATGAGCTAAAAATATTGTTGAAAAATCACAAGACAAGGAAGGAGAAGCTAGAGAAAAGGTAAATGATTATTGAGCCAAAGTAAAGATTTATAGAATATTTAATTTGAGGGTACAAAATATTAGTAAACCCTATGATGATTTATGGGAAGCCTATTTTGACATCATAAAATCATCCTATAAGTGGTAGCAAGTAAAACCAAGGCTCCTTAGTATAAAGAATAAATGTGTGCCTCATATTTAACAAATAGGGAGAATCCATCCCAAAACTAAGTATACTTATATAGTGATTTCCATAAGAAAATGATATTAAATAATGTATGTGAAATCATTTTTGATGCCACGATAAATAAGAATATAATAGAAAATAAGTTGAAAGAAAATAAGGATAGATTTCAAAGTTTTATTAAGTTTCAATTGTCTACAATAGAAATAGTGGGGAGCATTAAAGAATTGAATGCATGGAAGGAAGAAATAAAAAATTAACATATTTTTTATAGATCCACTATCATAAAAAGAATAATTATATTTTATTCTAATCGATTATGTACTTGATACAATTATAAAAATGGAAATAAGGTTAGTCTATTCATTTTAAAGCTAGTAAAATATTATTGGATGCAAGATGGGAGAATACCATAGTAAATTTAGGTTTATTTATTAATGCTAATCTCCCAAGTGATAAAAAATGGGATCAATTGAATGATGTATATATTTGATGAAGTTGGGATTTTTTCTAGTTATTTATTCTTTCAAATCATATTTAGGTGTCATATTAGCTCAAAAAATTAGTCATGCACATTTGAGATGTTTGTAAAGTCTTCAACAATCCTTTGGATCTATGTGTAAATTTTAGATATTACAAAAGGTATTGATTTGATAAAATAAGATAGGTGACTAACAAATGAAATAGTATATCCAAACATGTCTACATATCATGTACCTAGTTTTTAAAATGAGGATATGGTTTATGATTTTACATAATCAAGTCAAGAGTTTTAAGTTATACATGTGTAAACAATTGAGTGTTTGAAAGTTTCCCTTTTAGGAGTTCTAAGTACAATGGATCCTAGTCCTTCTAATGATGGTTTTAGTAGTAAAGAGTTTTATCTTGAAGATATAGAGAGATAAGTCTATAAAATCAAGGAAAATTTATTTAACTAATAAATAGACACTATATCCTTGAGAAATATGTTAAAAAAAGAAATGTGATGCCAATATGAGCTCGTATCATCTAAATATAATCAAAGATGACATAGTAGAAATTATAAGATACATCAATATTATTGAAATCAAAGTCACCATATAAAAAAAAATTCAACAATGAATCAAGGATCAATAACATATTGGTAGGATTTTCTAAGCATTTTAACGTTGATCCTTAACAAGAGAGGGGGTCTTCTTCTATTGCAATAGATTTTAGGCTAGTTTCTAATAAAATTTACAAACAAGAAAGAGTGGGAATTCTTGTATTAACTGTTTTAGGATATGATCTACGTAAACACTTGTAAATATAAGCGATAGCTACATTTAATGGCTATAAGTAATTTTGGAAGTATAAAATATCTTTTGTTAATTAAATATATTGTTGAGGTTGTGTGTGGATAAAAAATGTCATATCTTAAACTCTGCTACAAGAGAACCTAATATTCACTTGGGTTGATGTGCTATAATTGATCCTTAAGATGTCCTAGTAGAGGCTTGCCACTCATGATTAAAACTAGACTTTGGAGGGATTAATCTAAGTACTAATCCTTTATTAGGTCTATACATGTCATCGTCAAGGTAATAAATGACTGAAAAATTGCAAAGTAAAGATGAAAATGAATGGCTTTATAGATAGATTCTCTAATACTAAATTAATAACACACTAAAAAGATCCTTTGGGTAATCACCCTCAATAAGATTATATATATGGTGCAAGGGATCTCTTAAGTTCTTTAGTGAGAAGCATACATGCTCTAAAGATGAGGATTTTGCACAGTTCTTGATACAAGATGTTTGCATGTAGTGAGTGTATATTTGAGAATCTTCAACTAAAAAATAAAAAATATATTTGATTGTTTAATAATTTGATATTTTAAAATAGTCATCCTCCACAATAAATCTACATTTTGTAGGCCTAGATTTTGTGTAAAAGCATCACAACTCACAACCATCCTCTTAGATGAACCATGAGCTTGAATGAAAAAATTATTGCATTGGGAGAATGTTCGCATGTGTCAATTGACTACTTTGTAGACATTGTTACCATTTTAGTAATTCATGATAATAGGTAATCTATATGGTTTAGGGTTAATATTGTAAGGAAGGCATGCATGTTCTTTATAAAGGGCACATACCTCCATAAGGAAATTAATGGCACACATCTAGCAGGTGAGCCTATCATATGCCTATATAAACATGTTTAGTAAGCTCTAATTAGAGAAAGTTGATCCCAAAATAAAGTGTTATCGAAGTGAAATATGATTTTGAGTTATGCCTTCATGTTCTAATATGTACAACATGACATTTAGTGTATATATATGTTGAGATATTGTGACACTATGTATGGTTACATAATATCTTTTTGTGAAGGAATAAATTTGATCATCTTGTGTGAGGTATTTTTGTATGTTATGCATGCATCTTATTTCTTATAATCAACATTATGAAGTGAATGAGTTATAATTGTTATTTATGATATTGATTTATTTTCTAATTTATTTATGCATATTGCATGCAAATTTGAGCAATTTAGAGTGGTATCCACCATTTATTACCTAAGATCAAGATCATTTGGACTTAGTTGTGAGATTAGTTGCAAAATAAAGTATCTCAAACAAGGAATTATGCATGGTAAGTGACCTTGTTCTAAATAAATTTTGACATTATTTTGGTACCTAGAAGATAATTAATTGCAAGTTAGTGCTTCAAAGGTACTAAGTGTAGAATTTGATGTCCTTATATCACCAAAAGTTCTAAATTTATTGTAGGTTCCTCACACATTAAATTGTAATAAAGACAACTTTATTTTTATCTTGAGTACAGAAGTCATTCATCTATTGTGAAGAAGAGAAAAAATAGTTAAGTGATTTTTCAAGACATGTATATCAATTCGGAAATCTTTACTCTTGGAGAAAGTTTAATCATTTTTTGTGGTATAGCTAAAGAGGTACATTTAATTTATTTTCTAGTGGTTAGGGTTTGATGCTAACATAAATTGAGTATTCAAACCTAGTTGTTAGCATAAAATTCGTCTTGACCTAGAGATAGTCCTTGTTGATCTACTGAATAATGATAAATCTCCATAATAAGAGAATAGATTTTATGTTGACAATATTGAGAAGAGATTGTCATTAATAAATGTAATGAGAAACATGACAACCACATGTTAAGAATTATCAATGTTCATAAACTACTATTTTTCAAGATGAGAGATTTATAGGAGTGCATAACTAATTTTTGGTTGATTTATTATTTATTTACAAATGCTTGTACTCATATGTACTAAGATTAATTAATTAATTTTGTTTTAGAAAACTATTAACCAAGATCCAAATATGCTTAGATATTATAATTAAGATTATAATATTGTATATTAGTATCTACATTGACAATTAATCTACCATTGTTCTTGTTGTTAGAGGGCTAGTAAGTGCGTCATTAGTCAATACATTTTTTTCATGTTATAAATTGATTTGTTAATATATCTTAAAGCATCATCTGCAACGATTGGTGTTAAGATTATTCATATAGGATACTATAAGGTATAATATGTTAAGAAGATTGAAGGTTGGTTCAAGGAGAAAACCCTCCTCTCAACAAGAAATTTTCAAGATTTAGAGTTGTTTTTGATAATTAGATGTATAGAAATTGGATGTTATAAAAGAAACATATAAAATCATTTTTTATCTTGAAAATAGTCCCTATCTCACAAAATAATGATAAATTTGTATTTTGACACACCAAAAAAAATTATATTTACATATCATTTTTAAATTATAGTACAAATGAAGAAACATGCACTAAAAAGAGCTCCATAAATTATATTGAAACAATGTATGAAAACATCTAATTCTAGTGCTTAGGTATAGGTAAAGTTTTGATGCAAGAAAATAGAGTTTTGTCATTAACTACTAGCCATTGAATGCAAGAATCCTTAACGATTTAGAGTTTTTTGGAATTATACACACCTTTAAAATATAAAGAAATTAGTTTTTAAGAAAAATGTTCTAAAATTGATGATAAGAGTTGATGACACATGCAAAAAAACTCAACCATAGTGTAACATAAGACAAAAATGGCGAATGGAGTTGTTAACTGAATATGATTAATTTGAGAAAGTAAATTGTGTGTAGTATCATATGAAATGATAATACTAGTAGGGAAGTAATATATGTATACATCATTAAATGTTTATATTACTAAAGGGATTACTCAATATTTTATATTATTATATAGTGATTAAAAATAAGAGTTAATATAATGGGTAATATCGAGACAAATATGTGATAAATGTATTAATTATATGTAGAAAATATTGTATTGAATTATATTGATAAAAGACATATGAAAATATCATTAATTAGTCCATAATCAGTCTTCATTATGTGTGTTTAATTTGTTTTTTGTGTGTGTATTTATGTGCATAACTTTAAGTTTGAATAATGAGTGTCAAACTTCATTATACAACTTAGTATGAAGTATGAATTAATACCATTAATAATCATATTATTAAACATGTTATTGGTTGAGAAATTTAAATAAGGGAGGGTTGCTACTCGATGTTAGAACTTTGGATGACAATAATACCACACAAGGGAGTGATTAATATGAAGAATCATTAAGGTTAGGAGCTACTAAAAAGATGACAAAACCCACAACATATTGGTTCATAATATCAGTTAGAGATCTAAAGTTAAGAAAGCTTAAATTAAATTATTTTCTAAGGGAATAAAAATAGTCTCAAAAAGAATAATATAAATTCATTTAAAGTAAAAAATGTAATGAAATATTAATATGAAAGATGTGTAAGAATCATTGTATGTAAGAAATAAAATAATTTTATTATATCGGATTATTTGATAAGGAAAAATATACAAGAAATTTTAACAATAGTCAGTAATAAAGATTAAGCCTTCAAACTCTATCATTATTAAACATGAATGACAATACAACTATAAGGGTTGAAAATTTATTTTGACAATTTATTAATATTGTTATTGTGATCCATTTGAAATTTTAAAAATAGAAATTTGTTTGCTATATAAACTTAGCTTTACCTTCTCAATTGCATATAACCCATAATATTTTTTATGATAGTTTTCTTTTAAAAAATATTTTTTATAATTTTGAACATGTGATTGATTGGAGAATTATAATTGTTGAACCTAGCTGTGAATTTATTATTTAATGTGAAGAAATTATTGATAAAAGAAAGTTCTAGAAAATATAAAATAGAGCGATTGATGAGTTAAACTTTGATTTTTTTTTTGTGATGTTATGGTTCTAAATGGAAAAAATATGAATATATTCATAGTCAATATCCACATAAACTTTGATTAAGCATTATTTGTTGTAATTGGAGGTGTAGATAAGTCATATATTATTGATATGAATAACTAATTTATAGGGGGAGAATGTGTGCAAGGATTAATTTTTCTTTCATTTATAGGAATGAGGTAAAATTTGTTAGATAAACCAACACTTATGTGAAGTTTTGAAGGATTAAATGGTGTAATTAATGTTTTGAAAAAGGATTTGGTCGATCAACTCCTTATGAAAACTATTTATTCATTACAAAACTATATATTTAACATAGGGTATTTTCTTGGTGATTGGTCAAGGTAGGCATTGAGCATTAAAGGAGCATATCATGTATGTCCAATCAAGGATACAAAATATACCTTGAATGGTTCTTGACTAAGGAATGTAAAAATTAAATATGAAATTCTTCTCCTTATAATATGTGGTCATAATCTAAAGACTTTACATTTGATAATCAAGAGAAGGTAATCTATCCAAACTCTAGGGAATAAATAGATATGTACTCAACCTTCTATAATAATAAAACTATTTATTGATAAGTAATTTGTTAGTTTTCATGTAACTGTCAAATTTATTTGTCATTGATGTCTTGTTTGACTAGAATGTAAATGTTGTTATGAACATTGTAAATAATCAACAAAACTAATTAATAAATGTTGTATAGAATATTATTTTAGTTGTAGAGGTGATCCAAAATATTAGTCAACCCTTTTTAGACAGTAAACCATTTGTCTGACTAGCATAATTTTCTTATACACTAATTACTTACAATTACAAACAAATTTTATTGTATTTTTCATTCCTTAACTTTCTGATCAAGTGCTCTCCTACTAGCCAATACATAGAAGGAGCCTTAGTATTAGAAAAAGAGTTTATCTTTCTTAAAATAACTGTATTTCATAATTAACATCCCTTTCAATCATGTCTACTTTATGAATATAATGTTTAACACACCCAATCCATTATAAATAATAATAGCCTCAACAACTAAACTTTACACATTATATATTATTCAATTTTTATTTTAATACATTATTCTAAATAATCTTATTTCAATTCTTAAATCTTAAAACCTAAATTTATAAATAATAATATTTTATTCTCTTACAATTCTTAAATTTATTGTTTGAATGGGTTATGTTATTAGTATCTTGTTCATGATAAAGAAAACATTTTCCTAAAGATATTCTTTCTAAAGTGAGGCCCTACATTCGTGTGTACGTTACCCCTCAATGTTATATCTTTTTTAAAGCTTTAACTTATAATCGAGGAAAAGATAAGGAGAGTAAAAAGAAAAGAATATTCGAACGAAGGGTAACAAGGAAAAGGATATTCAAAGAATGAAAAGTAGAAAGCAAGGAATATTCGAAGGAAGGGTAACAAGGAAAAGGATATTCCAAGAAGCAGAAGTAGAAAGCAAATAATATTTAAAGAGCACAAAGAGACCAGAGGAGACAAGAACGAACATTTCTTTAGACAGATATTTTAAAAGTCGCTTTCCATTGGGAGGCATGTGTAAGCTATATAAAAATGGTTGCCCTTTCATTTATAGGACCAAGATAAACAATTTATTGGGAGATAATTTAAATATATTTGTAATGGTAGAAATCTATATATTAAGTGGTTCATTTTTAATCGGGTAGCTTTCTTATAAACTATGTTGCCTTTTGACCGGTGACGTGTGATCAGTGATGTCTTTTTTTCACGTGACCAGTGATGTTGACCAGTGACACTGGCGCGACACACCCGCTCTTCGGTACATGGGATGGGGGGAGACTAGACCTTGTGACCTCTTGCCTGCCACAAGATGCTTTAGCCAATTGAACTAGGTCATCCACCCCTTTAAGAGGTTCATTATAATAGAATGATTTATTATAATTATATAATAATAAATGAATATATTTTAATGTAAAGTTGTGTTTATTTTATATTTTATAAATTTATCTTTATTTTCATACTTTTTATTTTTAGTTTATTTTTATTCATTTTTTTTGTATATCTATTAGTTATTATATCTATGTATGCACTTATATCTATATGTTTATTATCCATTTTAATATTATTATTTTTTGGATCTTAGGTCAATTTTGTGACATTTGGTATCGATCTTACATCATGTAAAATTGACCTAAAATTAAAAATTCAAACTTCAATATGTGTTGATTCTTGTTCCACTAGTTGTTGTCAACTAACTTGGTACACATATGTGTGATTAGTTGGTATGTCTTAGTATTTAAAGGCATTCCATGTGCATTCATTTATGATCAAGAAGCAACCAAAAACATCTAGGCATATCTATTTGTCATTTGTAATTACAAAAAATATATTTTAAGAACACTTTACTTTGGAGTGCTAAATAGAACCTAGTTTTGCATCATCATTCTACGATATTTGCATAACTAGAGAACAATATCTTCAATCATCTCCAAAACTACAAATTTAATCTAATCATGTGGTTTAATCTAAGAGAACATGACCCTTGCAATTAACTAATTTCCCCAAGGCATTTTTAAATACTGCCAATACTTGATAATCAACACAAAGCAAATATCATAATTATTTCAATTGTAAAAGTCCATGGTGCATAGGATCACTTCAACAAGTTTCAGATTAATTCTACATGATAGATCAATTCCATATAGCATAGATTTGACTTGCAACAAATTTATGAATTGTTTTAAGTATGAGGTGAAGTACAAACTTAAAGCCTCATTATCACTCTTGAGGCAAGTGAATTTCAATGCTACGTCAAATTTATTCTTCTCTATCATTCCCAAATCTTAGTGCCTTTATCGATGTCATTTAATTTCTCATATTAGCATTTTAATTATTTAGTTTATCATTCCCAAGTAATCACAATTAATTAATCTAGGTTAACTTATACTTGATTTGTGTGTATTATTGAATATAAGCACTAAATTTTATATTATTAATGAGTTGGGATTGAATATACTACTAAAATAATTGTTCAAAAATTCGATAAATAAAATAATGGTACTTACCACAAAATTTGATAGAGGTTTTGTTTTGTCAAATATTAAAAATTGTTCTACCAATTTATCAAAATCTTGTGTGATGTCAAACAAATGCCTCCATATCAATAATAAATATTGTATTTGATAATTTGGTTCACTTTTATGATTACATAATTTGCCTCTATATCCATGGATATGAAATTTGTATACAAATTTGAACTTAATGCACAATTTTAAACTTTATATATTTTAAAACCTCAAATTTGCTTGCTTTGATGTCCATACACATGTTTGCTAAGGGATGGTGTCAATAGACAATATTTATAGCTAGGCTATGTGTGTTCCCCTTTGGTCGAATCCTTATTATTGAGTCAATTACATAGAATAATGATTGAAGATATTAGAAAAACATGCAATGCTGCCTAGAATGTTGGAAGTTTATTCTCTAGGCTTATGTCATCAGCGAAAAGCATATTCGGGTTTATTTGTTGTCCTTGACCATCCTTCCACTCCGCAGTCTATCACATCGGCTAGTTTGGTTGTTAGTATTCCTCCCGCCGCTCATCAAACCTCAGTCAACACTATTGTGTGTCCTCGACTACTAGTTTCGACCACCGCTCCTCCTATTTGTAGTTAACACCATAGATTTTTAAATTAGATTTTAGATTTTTAAGTTAGCTTTTAAATTAGATTTTAGATTTTAGATTTAAAGTTACTAATTTAGATTTAGATTTTTAGAATTCACATTTAGTTTTTTTTAATAAATTTAGATTTTTGTCATTTAAAGTTCTAATTTAGATTTGTTTTTTAGTTCGATTTAAAATTTTCTAATCTAGATGTTAGATATAGATTTTAATTTTAATTTTATTTAGATTTTTAATTTTAGATTTAAGTTTCGTTTAGACTTAAGTAATTTTTTGTTAATTTAGTTAGATTCCTATTTTTTTTTAATTTAGTTAGATTTTTAATTACTAATTTAATTTAGATTTTTAACTTTTAATTTAATTTAGATTTTTAACTTTTTTTATTTTAGTTTAGATTTCTAATTTTTATTTTAGTTTAATTATTTTTTTTAACAAATTGTGTGTGTTTTTACCTAATCCCATTTTGGCTTGCAAGTTTGTGTTTCTTCTTGTCTTGGTCACTTTCAGGGGGTATCTAAGGAGCTGGAAAACCATTTGGATCAGTCACAACATCAACTTGGAAAGCTAATAATCAAGTGCACACATTCCATCTTTCATCTCTTAATCTTGTTTGCCAACACATTTGATTTTTGGGCTTAAAACAAACATTGCCTGCATTCACATAATTGAAATTGGGTTAAAACGAACACGTGTCTTTCATCACATTTGGCTTTGGGATCTAAAAAGAACAAGTTCTTGAACTGTTTTCCACACATTTCTATTTTTTAAGGGAAATTAACAACTGCGAGTGTGAATCAAGTGTGTGTGTGATCAAAAACACCTCACTTGGTTTGCTTTTGTCAAACCCTTCATAGGAGGCTTGCTAGGGGATTTCATCACCCCTAGGGATGACCTCAATCGAAGTGTGAATTGAAAGAAACGCTTCTTTGGGAGTTAAAATCTTGTCACTCTTGGCTAAACCCCAAAGAACTTTATACCTTTGGGAAGTGAAGGTGAAGGGTGGGTTACCCCTTTCTCTCGGCTGTCTAGCAAGATTTTGCTTTCAAATCAACCCTAGTCAACCTTGTGCATCCTAGATCAAAACCTAATTGGCCATACCCACTTGAATAACATTAGGCTTGTTGTTGTGTATTCGAGTGTTTGTTAAATCATAACATTTAATCTTGAAAGACAACTTTATCATTCTAATTGGTGTGTGTGTTCATGCATTTACATGTGAGATCTTGTGTTTGATATTTCCCAAGTCAAACTTCCAATAAACACTTGCCACATCATCCAAATCATCCAATCTTATCATTCCACATCATATCTTAATCATCACCATCTCTTTAATCTAATCAACATCATTTTACACCATGCCAACATTAGAAGACCTAGTATCCCAATTCCAGGACCTCATCCAATCACTTTATCAAGCACCACAACCCTTAGATCAACGAACTATACACGGGCTCCAAGACCTCATCCAACAATCTCAACTTCAAACAAACCAATCACTTCAAATACAACATCTCATAGCACAAGCACAATACCTCATGGCCACTTGTCAAATCCAACAAGCACAACATCAAGTCCAAACACCATTCCAACCTCAACACATTCAACCACAATCATATGTCACCTTCATCATCATGCCAACCCAACCCATCTACCTATCATGCCAATGCTACATCAACATATCCACCCATATCACAACAAGAACATAGGAGCCCGAGTCCACCTTGGCAATAAAATCAAGATCCTTTCAATTCTCCATCAAATCCTCGCCCTAAATTCAAACATTTCAAAACTAAACCTATGGCATTACCTGAATCCACCCATCCACCTACCAAAGAGTCTTCAAACACCATGCCCATTCTTACAACCCCATCATATAGTCTCCCCCTTAACCCTATTCAAGAATCTCCCCCATTGAGCCCAAGTCATCCTCCATCATGTCTCCATGTTGTTGACCATCTAGAACATGTCAAGCCTACTCGAGAGTCATCCCCTTCCACCTCATCTAATGAATCCATACCATCTCATAATCTTACCATATCCAACCATTTGATGATCCAAGCATATCCACCTCATATCATGATCCTATTATACCACCTCCATGGCATGACCCTAGTCCATCACGAGAACAAAGTTTTCCATTCATTAACCCATCTAATGATACCCCTCCCAATCAAGATCAAGATGTCACACCCACTCCATCACAAGATACCCTTCCATCTCATGATCCATCTCTACATCAAGAAAGTCTAACTTCTATTCCATGCAATGATCCCCTTCCTCTAAGTCAAGATCAAAGCATCCCTTCATCTACATGTTATGAGCCCCTTCCATCTTATAACCAAGATCAAATGATACCATCCATCCCATCCCATGATCCTACCTTAATTCAAGATCAAAGCATCCCTTTATCTTCATGTCATGATCACAATCCTCCACAAGAGTCTCTCACACCTATTCAAGCTATCCATGGACCCCACACCTATAAAATGGGTTCCTCTACCTTTATCCACTCCAGTTTACTTCCAACACCTATACTTTCATCCATATCATATCCTCCACCACCCTTCAAGGTGTGTGTTGATGTTGATCTTGCCATCCTTTCCATCTATCCATCACTAAGCCTCCCAACCTCCTATCCATTATCCAACATCCATCCCCCATTATCCTCCTTTAATCCAAACCTTTGCTTAAGTCCTTAGCTTCTTCCATCATTCCAAAATTTATGAGTCTATTGCCATGGTTTATTAGGGCACATATTTGAGGGATATTAGCCATGAAACTTGATGCTTGAGTCCTTCCTTCGTATCCCTATCCACATCCTATCTTCCATATTCCTCTTGCACTTTACACTTTGGGGAAAGTTTTAGTCCATCCTGTCATTCATATCCATTATCCTCTTTAAGTTCATCCTTTACCTCTCCACCTTTGCTCTTGACAAGGTTAAGGATATTCTTGAACATCATATATCTTATCCTATACACTCTATCCATATCTTCCATGCCATATCCTTCACCTTATCCATATTCCACCATCCTATCTAAATAAATCCTTTCTTCCCTTCCTTGGTCTTGATGAGGAATAAGGAAAAAATACTTAGGCATTTGTGTCCATATCTTATCTAGTTGATCTTGATCATCCTATTCATTAGCCTTATCCTTGCATTCTTCCTTTAAAATGTCCTGAAAAATTTAAAAAAAAGAAAAATTTACAAAAAAGAAAAACAAAAAAATCAAAACATTTCAAATATACAAAAAATCAAAACATTTCAAAAATACAAAAAAGTCAAAACATTCCAAAAATACAAAAAAATGGAAAAAGGTCTAAAAAAAAGACAAAAAAATCAAATAGCCAACAAAAATCGAAGCAATAAAATCAATCCATCCAATCACTTCCTCCAATTTCATCTAATCAATCCAATACCTCATTCCAATCATCCAATCAATCATCTTCATCAAATTCATTCATCCATACATCAAATCCAAATGCAAGTCATCATCAATCCATACTAATCAAGTTGATTTCTTGATCCTAATGTTGTCATAAACCAAATAAACCAACCAATCAATCAGTCAATCAGTCATCCTTGTGTTGATCTAGGGATATATCATTACTTGCAATGACAACACTATCATCATCAATCAATCAACGGTTTACAACTTGATAGGGGCAATACCTTGTTTTTTTTTGTATCATTTGTGCATGGTTGCTTGCTTTCTTGTGTGTGTTATCATTTTATCTTACATTTGTATAAAATCCATATCATTCCAGCTAATATTCATATCTTATGTATGTTGGAATATCTTTTTGCACTATCCATTGCATTTAAGGTCATATCATACGTTTTGTGTATTAGGAATTTAGTTCTCTAAGTTTACCTTCTCATACATTTAGACAAGGTTATATTATGCTGGGGCACGAGACACATCGTCACCTTGGTCCTTATACCTTGGTGCATAACGTCTAGTGCTATATCAAACACCATAGTTTCTCACTTTCTTGCAACATAATGTATCATTCATCTCCTTCATCCACTTCCTATCTTGCATCATTCATCTTATCCCTCCTTTATCATTTCATCATTTCAAGAGAATACCCATGTATTTTCAACCTGCCTATCCTCTCGAGGGGGCATCATCATCCCATCCTTTTCCCCATCTCATCAGCATCCTATCTTTTCTTCATTATCCACTTTCCTCTATCCATACCTTAGCTTCTTTGAAATGATGTTACTCAACACAAATCTCATCATCTCGAACATCATCTCAAAGAGGGGCAAAATGTAGACACCTAAAAATGTCCTCTTACGATAGCTTGTTGCAACATCACATCATTTAGACATCTTGTGACATGTTTTTCCCTAGGTATCCATGTCATCATCTAATTAGTTAAATAAATCTTATTTATTTGACTAATTTCATTTATTCCCTTCCTATGCATAATCCATCCATTCTTCTAATGTTAATTAAAAAAATTATATTATTTAATTAATTAAATTATTTCTATTCGTTCTTCTAATGTTAATTTAATAATTTATATTATTTAATTAAT
>CM021110.1:13552780-13641848 GCA_007115665.2 Sequoiadendron giganteum | reverse complement strand
TTTCCATTGGGAGGCATGTGTAAGCTATATAAAAATGGTTGCCCTTTCATTTATAGGACCAAGATAAACAATTTATTGGGAGATAATTTAAATATATTTGTAATGGTAGAAATCTAAATCTATATATTAAGTGGTTCATTTTTAATCGGGTAGCTTTCTTATAAACTATGTTGCCTTTTGACCGGTGACGTGTGATCAGTGATGTCTTTTTTTCACGTGACCAGTGATGTTGACCAGTGACACTGGCGCGACACACCCGCTCTTCGGTACATGGGATGGGGGGAGACTAGACCTTGTGACCTCTTGCCTGCCACAAGATGCTTTAGCCAATTGAACTAGGTCATCCACCCCTTTAAGAGGTTCATTATAATAGAATGATTTATTATAATTATATAATAATAAATGAATATATTTTAATGTAAAGTTGTGTTTATTTTATATTTTATAAATTTATCTTTATTTTCATACTTTTTATTTTTAGTTTATTTTTATTCATTTTTTTTGTATATCTATTAGTTATTATATCTATGTATGCACTTATATCTATATGTTTATTATCCATTTTAATATTATTATTTTTTGGATCTTAGGTCAATTTTGTGACATTTGGTATCGATCTTACATCATGTAAAATTGACCTAAAATTAAAAATTCAAACTTCAATATGTGTTGATTCTTGTTCCACTAGTTGTTGTCAACTAACTTGGTACACATATGTGTGATTAGTTGGTATGTCTTAGTATTTAAAGGCATTCCATGTGCATTCATTTATGATCAAGAAGCAACCAAAAACATCTAGGCATATCTATTTGTCATTTGTAATTACAAAAAATATATTTTAAGAACACTTTACTTTGGAGTGCTAAATAGAACCTAGTTTTGCATCATCATTCTACGATATTTGCATAACTAGAGAACAATATCTTCAATCATCTCCAAAACTACAAATTTAATCTAATCATGTGGTTTAATCTAAGAGAACATGACCCTTGCAATTAACTAATTTCCCCAAGGCATTTTTAAATACTGCCAATACTTGATAATCAACACAAAGCAAATATCATAATTATTTCAATTGTAAAAGTCCATGGTGCATAGGATCACTTCAACAAGTTTCAGATTAATTCTACATGATAGATCAATTCCATATAGCATAGATTTGACTTGCAACAAATTTATGAATTGTTTTAAGTATGAGGTGAAGTACAAACTTAAAGCCTCATTATCACTCTTGAGGCAAGTGAATTTCAATGCTACGTCAAATTTATTCTTCTCTATCATTCCCAAATCTTAGTGCCTTTATCGATGTCATTTAATTTCTCATATTAGCATTTTAATTATTTAGTTTATCATTCCCAAGTAATCACAATTAATTAATCTAGGTTAACTTATACTTGATTTGTGTGTATTATTGAATATAAGCACTAAATTTTATATTATTAATGAGTTGGGATTGAATATACTACTAAAATAATTGTTCAAAAATTCGATAAATAAAATAATGGTACTTACCACAAAATTTGATAGAGGTTTTGTTTTGTCAAATATTAAAAATTGTTCTACCAATTTATCAAAATCTTGTGTGATGTCAAACAAATGCCTCCATATCAATAATAAATATTGTATTTGATAATTTGGTTCACTTTTATGATTACATAATTTGCCTCTATATCCATGGATATGAAATTTGTATACAAATTTGAACTTAATGCACAATTTTAAACTTTATATATTTTAAAACCTCAAATTTGCTTGCTTTGATGTCCATACACATGTTTGCTAAGGGATGGTGTCAATAGACAATATTTATAGCTAGGCTATGTGTGTTCCCCTTTGGTCGAATCCTTATTATTGAGTCAATTACATAGAATAATGATTGAAGATATTAGAAAAACATGCAATGCTGCCTAGAATGTTGGAAGTTTATTCTCTAGGCTTATGTCATCAGCGAAAAGCATATTCGGGTTTATTTGTTGTCCTTGACCATCCTTCCACTCCGCAGTCTATCACATCGGCTAGTTTGGTTGTTAGTATTCCTCCCGCCGCTCATCAAACCTCAGTCAACACTATTGTGTGTCCTCGACTACTAGTTTCGACCACCGCTCCTCCTATTTGTAGTTAACACCATAGATTTTTAAATTAGATTTTAGATTTTTAAGTTAGCTTTTAAATTAGATTTTAGATTTTAGATTTAAAGTTACTAATTTAGATTTAGATTTTTAGAATTCACATTTAGTTTTTTTTAATAAATTTAGATTTTTGTCATTTAAAGTTCTAATTTAGATTTGTTTTTTAGTTCGATTTAAAATTTTCTAATCTAGATGTTAGATATAGATTTTAATTTTAATTTTATTTAGATTTTTAATTTTAGATTTAAGTTTCGTTTAGACTTAAGTAATTTTTTGTTAATTTAGTTAGATTCCTATTTTTTTTTAATTTAGTTAGATTTTTAATTACTAATTTAATTTAGATTTTTAACTTTTAATTTAATTTAGATTTTTAACTTTTTTTATTTTAGTTTAGATTTCTAATTTTTATTTTAGTTTAATTATTTTTTTTAACAAATTGTGTGTGTTTTTACCTAATCCCATTTTGGCTTGCAAGTTTGTGTTTCTTCTTGTCTTGGTCACTTTCAGGGGGTATCTAAGGAGCTGGAAAACCATTTGGATCAGTCACAACATCAACTTGGAAAGCTAATAATCAAGTGCACACATTCCATCTTTCATCTCTTAATCTTGTTTGCCAACACATTTGATTTTTGGGCTTAAAACAAACATTGCCTGCATTCACATAATTGAAATTGGGTTAAAACGAACACGTGTCTTTCATCACATTTGGCTTTGGGATCTAAAAAGAACAAGTTCTTGAACTGTTTTCCACACATTTCTATTTTTTAAGGGAAATTAACAACTGCGAGTGTGAATCAAGTGTGTGTGTGATCAAAAACACCTCACTTGGTTTGCTTTTGTCAAACCCTTCATAGGAGGCTTGCTAGGGGATTTCATCACCCCTAGGGATGACCTCAATCGAAGTGTGAATTGAAAGAAACGCTTCTTTGGGAGTTAAAATCTTGTCACTCTTGGCTAAACCCCAAAGAACTTTATACCTTTGGGAAGTGAAGGTGAAGGGTGGGTTACCCCTTTCTCTCGGCTGTCTAGCAAGATTTTGCTTTCAAATCAACCCTAGTCAACCTTGTGCATCCTAGATCAAAACCTAATTGGCCATACCCACTTGAATAACATTAGGCTTGTTGTTGTGTATTCGAGTGTTTGTTAAATCATAACATTTAATCTTGAAAGACAACTTTATCATTCTAATTGGTGTGTGTGTTCATGCATTTACATGTGAGATCTTGTGTTTGATATTTCCCAAGTCAAACTTCCAATAAACACTTGCCACATCATCCAAATCATCCAATCTTATCATTCCACATCATATCTTAATCATCACCATCTCTTTAATCTAATCAACATCATTTTACACCATGCCAACATTAGAAGACCTAGTATCCCAATTCCAGGACCTCATCCAATCACTTTATCAAGCACCACAACCCTTAGATCAACGAACTATACACGGGCTCCAAGACCTCATCCAACAATCTCAACTTCAAACAAACCAATCACTTCAAATACAACATCTCATAGCACAAGCACAATACCTCATGGCCACTTGTCAAATCCAACAAGCACAACATCAAGTCCAAACACCATTCCAACCTCAACACATTCAACCACAATCATATGTCACCTTCATCATCATGCCAACCCAACCCATCTACCTATCATGCCAATGCTACATCAACATATCCACCCATATCACAACAAGAACATAGGAGCCCGAGTCCACCTTGGCAATAAAATCAAGATCCTTTCAATTCTCCATCAAATCCTCGCCCTAAATTCAAACATTTCAAAACTAAACCTATGGCATTACCTGAATCCACCCATCCACCTACCAAAGAGTCTTCAAACACCATGCCCATTCTTACAACCCCATCATATAGTCTCCCCCTTAACCCTATTCAAGAATCTCCCCCATTGAGCCCAAGTCATCCTCCATCATGTCTCCATGTTGTTGACCATCTAGAACATGTCAAGCCTACTCGAGAGTCATCCCCTTCCACCTCATCTAATGAATCCATACCATCTCATAATCTTACCATATCCAACCATTTGATGATCCAAGCATATCCACCTCATATCATGATCCTATTATACCACCTCCATGGCATGACCCTAGTCCATCACGAGAACAAAGTTTTCCATTCATTAACCCATCTAATGATACCCCTCCCAATCAAGATCAAGATGTCACACCCACTCCATCACAAGATACCCTTCCATCTCATGATCCATCTCTACATCAAGAAAGTCTAACTTCTATTCCATGCAATGATCCCCTTCCTCTAAGTCAAGATCAAAGCATCCCTTCATCTACATGTTATGAGCCCCTTCCATCTTATAACCAAGATCAAATGATACCATCCATCCCATCCCATGATCCTACCTTAATTCAAGATCAAAGCATCCCTTTATCTTCATGTCATGATCACAATCCTCCACAAGAGTCTCTCACACCTATTCAAGCTATCCATGGACCCCACACCTATAAAATGGGTTCCTCTACCTTTATCCACTCCAGTTTACTTCCAACACCTATACTTTCATCCATATCATATCCTCCACCACCCTTCAAGGTGTGTGTTGATGTTGATCTTGCCATCCTTTCCATCTATCCATCACTAAGCCTCCCAACCTCCTATCCATTATCCAACATCCATCCCCCATTATCCTCCTTTAATCCAAACCTTTGCTTAAGTCCTTAGCTTCTTCCATCATTCCAAAATTTATGAGTCTATTGCCATGGTTTATTAGGGCACATATTTGAGGGATATTAGCCATGAAACTTGATGCTTGAGTCCTTCCTTCGTATCCCTATCCACATCCTATCTTCCATATTCCTCTTGCACTTTACACTTTGGGGAAAGTTTTAGTCCATCCTGTCATTCATATCCATTATCCTCTTTAAGTTCATCCTTTACCTCTCCACCTTTGCTCTTGACAAGGTTAAGGATATTCTTGAACATCATATATCTTATCCTATACACTCTATCCATATCTTCCATGCCATATCCTTCACCTTATCCATATTCCACCATCCTATCTAAATAAATCCTTTCTTCCCTTCCTTGGTCTTGATGAGGAATAAGGAAAAAATACTTAGGCATTTGTGTCCATATCTTATCTAGTTGATCTTGATCATCCTATTCATTAGCCTTATCCTTGCATTCTTCCATTAAAATGTCTGAAAAATTTACAAAAAAGAAAAATTTACAAAAAAGAAAAACAAAAAAATCAAAACATTTCAAATATACAAAAAATCAAAACATTTCAAAAATACAAAAAAGTCAAAACATTCCAAAAATACAAAAAAATGGAAAAAGGTCTAAAAAAAAGACAAAAAAATCAAATAGCCAACAAAAATCGAAGCAATAAAATCAATCCATCCAATCACTTCCTCCAATTTCATCTAATCAATCCAATACCTCATTCCAATCATCCAATCAATCATCTTCATCAAATTCATTCATCCATACATCAAATCCAAATGCAAGTCATCATCAATCCATACTAATCAAGTTGATCAATCTTGTCAAATTATCCAATTGCATCAATGGTCTTGATCCTAATCTTGTTGTAAAGAAAATAAGCCAATCAATCAATCAGTCAATTAGTCATCCTTGTGTTGATCTAGGGATATATCGTTCCCCGCAATGACAACACTATCATCATCATCAATCAATCAATTAACAGTTTACAACTTGACAAGGGCAATACCTTGTTTATTTTTGAATCATTTGTGCATGCTTTATTGCTTGCTTGTGTGTATTATCATTTTATCTTGCATTTGCATCAAATTTGTATCATTCCAGCTAATATTCATATCTTGTGTATGTTGGAATGGCGTTTTGCACTATCCTTGGCATCTAAGGTCATATCATACCTTTTGTGCATTAGGACTTTAGTGCTCTAAGTTTACTTCCTCATATGTTTAGACAAGGTTATATTGCGCTAGGACACGAGACACATTGTCACCTTGGTCCTTATACCTTGGTGCATAAAGTCTAGTGTTATATCAAACACCATGATTGCTCACTTTCTTGCAGCATAACGTATTATCCATCTCTGTATCCATCTTTTATCATTTCATCCATTTCGAGAGCATACCCGTGTCCTTCCAACCCGCCTATCCTCTCGAGGGGGCATCATCATCCTATTCTTATATCATCATCATCCCATCCTTACATCATCATTTCATCATCATCCTATCTTTCTATCATAATCCATTTTCCTCTATCCATAGCTTAGCTTCTTTGAAATGATGTTACTCGACACAAATCTCATCATCTCGAACATCATCTCAAAGAGGGGTAAAATGTAGACACCCAAAAATGTCCTCTTACGATACTTTGTCACGACATTTCATCATTTAGACATCTTGTAGCATATTTTTCCCTAGATACCCATGTCATCATCTAATTAGTTAAATAAATCTCATTTATTTGACTAATTTCATTCATAATCCCTCCATTCTTCTAATGTTAATTAAATAATCTATATTATTTAATTAATTAAATCATTTTCATTCATAATTCCTCCATTCTTCTAATGTTAATTAAATAATTTATATTATTTAATTAATTAAATTATTTCTATTCGTAATCTCTTCGTTCTTCTAATGTTAATTAAATAATTTATATTATTTAATTAATGAAGTCATAAATCCAACATTAATTAAATAAATCAAACATTTATTTAATTAATAAAATATTAAAATATCTTCTCACTTTCTTTCTAAAATTAAAATTCGTGTGTATCTAATTTATTTATTTAATTAGATAATTCATCAATTATCATACTCGTCTTTTTCAAGATTTATTTCCTTTAAAAGAGAAAATCAAAATCTTTCTGTAGACATCCAAATTTGATCACTTCCATATGATCAAAATCATCTATTATATTCATCTATTTTATTATTAGTGATTAAATAATTTATTTAATCATTATTTCATTTTCTGCCTAAGGTTCCTAAAAGGTTCCTAAAGTATGTAATTAAATAAATTAAATACTTTACCTTATCCCCTTTCCTTCTCTAAATTAAATAAACATGAAAAATTATTTAATTTGGTCATTTAACCCATTTGGATTAAAATCAAATTTTAATTCATTTTTTTCTCTCTCCTTGTCACATTCTCCATAACCCTCTCCTAATCCGAATTAAATTAATTAATTTGTGATTAGGATGTGCACCACTTAATCAAGATTAAGTGTCACATCGTCAGTCTCTTGTCGAACTACGTTGCCCTTGCGCTTTCACGTAGGCAAGGTCGATCACTTGATCCGCCCTCGGGGTTCTATCTTTTGTCTGTCTTGTCTCTTCCATTGTCTATCTTTGGCCTTGTGTCGAGCTACGTGGCCCCTGTGCTTTCACATAGACAAGGTCAATCATTTGGTCTGCCCCCTGGGCATTTTTTCCATCTGATCATTAACCTCCATCCTCTATCTTCATCATCCTCTTTCCACTTTTACCATGGTCTTTTCCTGAACTACGAGGGCTCTACGCTTTCACATAGGCAAGGTTGATCTTTGATCAACCCTCAAGCCCCTAGGTCTTTAGGTTCAGTCTTGTGTCATGTAATCTTGTTGTATCGTCAAGTATGTCCCTATCCGAGCTAGTGCTTATCAAACAACGGTCATCTATATCACACGATCCAATCAGTTTTTGGTATCCTACATCATATTGATCTTTTAGTTTACTATCCATCATCGGTCTCAACAGGATGTATCCTTCTTAACAGACCTCATCAACCTCATCCATCATCTTGATCCTATGGCAAAGGACATTTGAAATTGATTGTGATATTTTGATGCTTTTGGCTTTTGTTTATCATTTGAGCTCCCTATCATCACTTGTCATGGTCGCCTTGATCCATCATATCATGGTGTGCTTTGACTAGTAAACATAGGGGCGTATCTTGCTCATTTCTTTGTTTTTGTCTTCTTGGTTGTCCCACGTAGTACCCACCAAGATCCCTGAGGTCTTGTGTTACGCTGGGGCATCCTTTTGTGCTTGTGGTTATTCCAATACCTAGCCCGACCAAAGTCATCGCTACTTTGGGGTGTTGGGATAGCCTTCTTGTTTGTTGTGCTTGTTTTATGCATTAGACACTAATTCGTCTTGGTTTACATACCTTGATGCCCGGTGTCTTATGCTATAGCAAAAATCAGTGCTCTAAGGATGGCAAATTGCATTAGGATTGGATTTCATTTTCCATTCCATCATCTTGCATATCTCCCCCATCCTCATCCATTCAAATAATCTAATCACACTCTTGGTTTTAGCCTTGCTACAAGCCTTGATCCAATCATCCTCATCATCCTTATCATCATCATCATTATCATCTCTGGGATGTATCCTTCCCTATCCTTGTGTTGTTTTGGGATGTATCTTTCCCTCATCAACAACACTCTCATCGGGATGTATCCTTCCCTATCCTTGTGTTGTTTTGGGATGTATCATTCCCTCGTCAACAACACTCATCGTCATCCTCATCATCAGTGGGATGTATCCTCCCTATCCTTGTGTTGTTTTGGGATGTATCATTCCTTCGTCAACAACACTCATCCTCATCCTCATCAGGATGTATCCTTCCCTATCCTTGTGTTGTTTTGGAATGTATCATGTCCTCATCAACAACACTCCATCAACCATCCGCCCAACTTGGCTTGTACCTGGATTGGGGCAACATCGCATTTTTCCTTGCATCCATTTGTGCTCACCTTTATCTCCCATCACTTATCATCATTTTTTTGTTTCATCACTTTACATTGTCATTTTCATATCCCCTCTCATCTCTCATCCTTTCCCCCATCTCTTCCTCCTTCATCACTTGCCTAATTTTTTGCCCTCTTTCCAACCATACCATCTATTTCTTCCTATTGAGAGGTCACCCGAGACCCCTCTCTTTTCCCCTGTCGCCCTCTCGAGGGGGCATACCCTTCACATTAATCCATTTTCCTTGCCATAGTCAACCCCTTCCAGGATTGGGGCATCTTCATCCATTTCCCTGCTAATTTGGACATCTCAGATCCTCCTCCCCATGCTGGGGCATCATCCTCTGGTTAATTCCTTTATAGAGTCATCTGCACTTTTTTTTCTTCAAAGCACGGTTATTCTAATGGTACTTCGAAGAGGGGAAAAATGTAGACATCCAAATTTGATCACTTCCATATATCAAAATCGTCTATTATATTCATCTATTTTATTATTAGTGATTAAATAATTTATTTAATCATTATTTCATTTTCTACCTAAGGTTCCTAAAGTATGTAATTAAATAAATTAAATACTTTACCTTATCCCCTTTCCTTCTCTAAATTAAATAAACATGAAAAATTATTTAATTTGGTCATTTAACCCATTTGGATTAAAATCAATTTTTAATTCATCTTTTTCTCTCTCCTTGTCACATTCTCCATAACCCTCTCCTAATCCGGATTAAATTAATTAATCTGTGATTAGGATGTGCACCACTTAATCAAGATTAAGTGTCACATCCTCCATAATCTCCCACTTGCCTCTAATCTCTCATTAATTACCTTAATCATGTGTTTGCACAACCTTAATCAGAAATCATTAGCCACATTTGGCTTACCTTTTCTGGTCAACCTTCCCACTTACCATTTTTAGCCTGGACTCTCTTCCCCATGTGAATTTTTAATTCACATTTATTTGCCCAAGGTTCCTCTCTTCCCCATGTGAATTTTTAATTCACTTTTATCTTTCCAAGGTCTTCCCCATCCCCCATGCAAGATTCTAGAAGCCTTGACTTGTCACTTCACATGTGCCAAGGGCTTCTAGAACCTTGGACTTGTCACATCACCCACATGTGACAAATCTCCAACTTTTTGGAGACCCTCTCTTATCCACTAGATTCTTCCAATCATTGTGAACTTTTATTCCTCCAAGGAATCTTCTCATCCCCCAAGATCCACCTCTTGTCCTTCTCTTCCACCTCATTTCCACATCACTCCACCCTAAGACATCTCACACTCCACATGTCAATATGTGAGGGCTTGTGAGTCCTCAACTCACCATAGCCCTTCATCTTGATCTTTGTTGGATCAATCCCAACCGTTGAATTCTCTAGAGAATTCCAATTAGCTTATAAATATCCCCTCAATTCCCTCATTTTAGGGGAATCAAGTCTTTTGCAAATAAACTCTTGCAAAATTGCCATTCAAGCTCTCATCCATTTTAGCACTCATATTATCAAATCCATGTTGCATCAATTCATCTTGCATCCATTCAACTTCATTGCCATCCAAGGAGCACACAAGACTTCAAAATCAAGGGCCAACCAAGGAAGCAACAACATGAAGGTATAACAACAATCAATTTGTTTATCTTACTTCTATGTTGTTCATTTTCTTAGGCTAATCTTATTGAGGTGCCCTATTATCTTGTTACTTATTTACATTGCACTATTAGTTCTTCATCTTGTATCTCACATTAGGAAGTAGCATTTTATTAGGATCAAACTTTCTATCTTTTCGAATCTTATCTTATCTTGTTTTATTTCCTCTTTGATCAAAGAAAGCAAAAATCAAATCTTATTAAATCTTCTTCTTTGTCCACATCAAAATTCTATAAATACAGCCTCTCACAAGCCATTTGGGACTGACTTCTTCCAATACCCTCACTCTGTCAAAATCATTCTTCAATCTTTCGTCTATCACCTCCACCCTTATCGTTATGCTGCAATATTGAACAATCAACATTCCTTCAATAGTCAAATCCTTCGAAGCTTGTATTCATGCAAGATTGAGAAGAAGAATGGAGTGAATCCCTCGTAACATGAATGATTGTTTAGATTAGATTATTCATCTTGCATGTGTGTGGTTTTTACAAGTAACTACATTGATGATGGTGAAAATCTGAATCTTAATCTAATAAGATTTCAGATTCAAGATTTTTCCCTATCTACAACATGAATACTCTTGAAGGTGTAAAAATGAATTAAGGTTTGTCCTTAAATACAACACCTTAACACATAAATTAACATGTTTATTAATCAAATCAACTCATAATGACTAGTTGAGGGTAGTTGGCTTGAATTTATGTTTTAAATTTGAAATATGAAATTTCTAGGGTCATTTTCATGCTTGTGTAATTGAAATAGTTCAATTCTATTCCCATATATTTGACCTAGGATATGAAATGAAACTAGACTAGACACACACTAATCACATAAGAGAAATAATACAAGCAGGAATACATCTATACAAAATTTAGTAGAGTAACAATAAAAGATAACATAATATATTTACTTTCGGAAAACACTTTTGAGAAAAACCTAGTCTCCAAAGCACAATCAATATAGTAGTCTCAATAAAAAATTACAATTCAACATATAATAGTAGCAATCTTAATAGGAGATACATGAGATCTTCAACTCTATCTTTGGAGTCAAATTGATATCATAACCTTGCTCTAAACTCAATATACAATAAAATATTCCCTACCCATCATAATCTTAGCTATGTGCATTTATTTACAAGCAAATCATAATACAAAACAACTAAGTGGTATTAGAAAATAATGGGCATGAAACCATAGGCTAACTACTTTCCTTGAAAAAGGGCCCATTTTTTTTTCTTGAGAGTTATTTCCTCCCAAACCCAAAAGCTAGGGTGATGCCTTGGGCCCCAAAATCATGGATGAGTTTATAATCTGTTAGAAGTGTGACACATGGAAAATATAAACACATTCCTAACATTTTTTTTTCTTGTATACATTTAATATATAAATAAATTTAGTTTAATATCTAGGGGAAAAAATACCCATAGCCAATTTGTACCATCTATACTTCTTCATGTTTGATAATTTTCATAATGAATCCAAAATATTAATTGAGGTGTCTAGATTCTTGGTCAATTTTTTTTCCTCCACTATTTCTGAAATAAAATTATAATGCACATCAATGTGCTTTTCTTATGCATGAAATGTAGGGTTTTTTGCCAAATTAATTACACTTCAACTATCATAGTCAATCCTTATTGCATCTTGTACTAGGTCAACATCTAAACACAATATTTGAAGCTACACCACCTCTTTATAAGCTTAAGTAGCTACCATATACTCAACTTTAGTAGTCAAAAGAGAAACAATTTCCTATGCCTCTTACTTATCCACTTAAGGACACCACCAAACAAGTCAAACACATAACTATTAGTGGATCTCCTAATATTAATGCCATTGTCCCAATCTACATCAACAAAACCCTATATTTCTAGCTCCTTGCCCAAATTGAGTCCTCCCTAGTAGTAAATAAAACACTCTAAAGTGATGTGAAGATATTTAAACACCCTCTTTACTACAATTTAGTTCTTTTTTTGGATTAGACATAAATCTACTTAAAATTCACACTACTTGGACAATATTTGGTCTTGTAGAGGTCATCACATACACAAGCTTCCAACAAAAATAACATACAAAACAAAAACATGAGACATGCCCTCTATCTTAAGATAATATTCAACATAAAACTTTGTTCCCTCAAGAACATTTGTTGACTTATAATCTTACATCGTGAAATATTGCAACATAGAGTTAATATACTTTTCCTAACTCTACCAAAGTTTCCTATTAACCCTATCTCTCCCAATATCCATACTTGAGATGAACATATTAGTTCCTAGATCCTTCATTTGAAATTGTGATAAAAGCTTATATTTAAGTATGCTAGTTATAGCCTTATTATTATTGATTAAAGATATATTAGGTCAATGCAAGATAATGGGTCAATTTTTTGTCCAAAATGTGATAAATTTTTTCCTAAAATTCAAGTTTGTCATAGCCGGAGTAAGAAATTTGAAGCACTTATACATAAAATATTAAATGATATAAAAATATGGAAGTGTAGAATTTTAGTTTTTAGCTTTTAAATATTGAATTTTTACAAAGTATCTAAAGGAAAAAAAATGCATGGGTATGACCCATAGAATAAGTAGTAGATGAAATAATTTTTAAAAAACTTTTTTGGAAAGATGCATATGATGTTGAAGTTTGGTCTCTCTCTCTATATATATATGTTATTTTTAGTAAATATATTTTTAATTAATTTTTTATTGGGATTAAGGTATTTTTAGAAACCTCTCGTATATGACCTACATAATTTGACCTAAAATAATTGTAACATGAATATTTTAATTATGTCTAGATTGGTTAGATATAGTTAAAATATTAAAAGTAATTAAAAAATAATAATATATGTAATTTCAAGTTAATGAGATTTTTTGTTTAAAACTTAATGAACAAATAGAAATATACGTTCAATACTAAAAAGTATTACATTTTTAAAAATAATGTATTTTCATTTGTAATAGGTTTGAATCTCATCCAAAAAAATTGAAAAAAAGTCATCAACCATAAATTAACAGAGTTAATTTTTACTCTTGTTGGTACCATGACATTGTACTTGTAGGGCTAAGGCTCAAGGTTAGATTTCCATATTGATTCCAAGCCTAAAACCAAAGAAAAAATGTAGGAGTAAAAATTTAAAATTTTGTAGAACTAATATTCGCTATGAAATCGATATCATTTCCAAAAAATAGATGTGTTAAGAACAAATATTTGTTTAGAAATGGGTATCCATTTCTTTTATATCAATTATTGATACCTATTTAATAAAATATAATAGGACAATAGTACTACACTTTTTTTATTAATTACAAATTGGCATCAACTATAGAATTGAATTTATTTATGTGGTTGTCTTTTACGATCTCTTGGCATCATTATTTTGCCATATCATATTTAATTTTAAAAGAGATTCAATCATAAGCAACATTAAAATTGGAATCAAGCACATGGTGATATGTTGAACAAAGGATCTACATCTACTTGTACTTTAGAGAGATCAAGGAGCAATCCATCTATTAAATACAAATGATTTATTAATTTTATCAAGATAATTTGGTAATTATAGGATCATATAAATGTCAGCAAAAACTAAAGTTCATGACACCCAAAAAAAAATAGAAGCACATTGAGAGAAGGAGACAAAATGATAAAGAGATATTCAAGAGAGGATTAGATAAATGAAGAATGTTTAAGCATTCAATTTGGTAACTATGAAAGAGGAGAACATTGAAGGGGCCGACATGGATGAGGTGAATGTAGAAGATGCAAATGCGAAAATGGTGAATGTGAAAAAATGAGTCCAAATAAGTCTTCAATTACATTCAATTATGATGCCATTTATATTTTTAAAAATATGGATATAACGATGTTGATATAAATTATGCTATTAAAAATAATAAAATAATAAAATTTGAAATCACCTGTATGAGTGAAATGAAAATATATTTTTTAAATTGAAATAAATGCATTAGATAATTTTCTCATTAAGAAAACTTGGAGATCAATCTGAGACCACATAAACAAATTGTATAAAGTATTTGTTTATAAAAAATCTAGCATTTCAATGTCAACTAGTAATGCAATTAATTAGAATGTCAAAAATATCAAAAGTAATGAAAAATTAGACACATTCATAAAAACCCAAAAAGATGATAAATCGATGAAATAATTTATCTTTAGTGTTGCTAATACTATTGATTCTAATTAAAAAGAGTTCATCTCAATATAGAATGCAACATGATAGGAAATAACAACTACTTTAGTTAATACATTAGTTTTTGGCAAATGAATGATACTAAGAAAAGTGAATTTTTAAATGCAAATGTTAAAACTTTGAGAAGAGTAGTAAAGGGAAGAGTGAGTATTGAAGATGATTTAATTAACCAATGTTGAGATTTTAGTGGTAGACTCCCAAGATTTCACATGAAATTAAATAATGAAATCGGGTCTTTAAATTAAAAAATATTGATATGTTCATACAAGGGTATTATCTAATATTAGAGATATATTGAAAAATTAAGAGTGGGGTTTTCAAAAAAACATGATCCTCATATAAAAAATATATTATCCATGACTTAAATAGAATGATACATACATTTTTAGATGATTTTATAAACAACCTAAATTCACTTCTAATGGCTTCATACCAACTTCCAATGTATTAATTAAATAACCCATTATTTAATTAATCACCCCGTAGTAATCCTTTTCTACCAATTAATTCAATTAAACCCCCCTTCATTCCCTAAAACTAATTAAATAAATTAATCTAATTAATAAACCTTAGCTTAGAATTCATCCAACTAAATCAATTCATTAATCTATGATTAGTTAATTGACTAAGCTAATTAATCCCCTCTTAACATTTCTTCTAATTTAATATTCCACATCATCACTAGTGGAGAAAATAATTTATCCTTTTAATCTCAACCCTCCAATCCATCTACATGGATTCAAATCTCAACTATTCTCCTTCTTCCATATGTCCCTTATCCACTTCATGGTCACACATTTGTGAGCATGCTATTCACATACGACACCTCCATGCTCACACATGTGTGAGCATGCTTGGTCTTACACCTCTTCCTCGATTTTCTTGCTTGTTATTCAATATTCTATTTTTTTTTATCAAATCTCCTCCATTAATCAATAATATTCTTACCTCCCTTGACACTTGTATAGAGGCTATGAACTCCATCCATGCAACTTTATCTCAACCATTGATTCTATCCTTCCATCCCTACCCTCCATTTTCCATTGGGAAAACCTATTTAAGGAAGGCTTGAAATTCTCATTTCATCCATAATATTCATGTTGTCCATATGATGCCATTTTTACCATCAATCACTCATATTATAGCCTTATGTTATCAAAATAATGATCTTTTAGCAAAGAGCATCCACATGAAATCACTTGGAGCACATCCACACCATCACAACGAAAGTATAAAGTAACCCCCTGTTGATGGGCTCCCAACGGATAAGGAGATGAAGAAGTTGTTCGACCTTGGTTGACTGTCATGCACTTGACTAACTGATCCCTCCTTTCAACCTCCTGTCTCACAACCAGAATAAAGAACCAGCCTTCCCAACAACAACTATAATAGTCGTTGCCTTTCTCGATTCTATATGTAACATGCCAACTAAGGGTGGGAGGAGATTCTAAAGGGCGAATAGGATTACTTTAGCAGGCTAATTAATTAAGGCTACCCCGGAGGAGATAGTTGTCGCCTATAGTTCAAAGGAGAGGCATGTTACGTATAGAATCTAAACCCCCTTTAGAATAGTAGGGCCATAGAATTGGCCGGGGCCCACCCCCCTTTAGAATAGTAGGGCCTCGCCCCCCCCCTATTCTAGCTTGATTCTAGCACTATTTTAGAGTGCAAGTTGATTCCCTACAATTCGGCTGGGCCCCCCCTACCATTCTATAGGCCTAGCGAGCTGCTCGCCTTTAGAATAGTAGGGGAATCGAATGAACTGATTCGAGCCCTACAATTCTATCGAGGTATCTCAATTGTAGGGGCCCGGGAGATAGAATTGGGGGGGCCCCCAAGCTCCATTATAGCTCAGGGTGTTCATAGGAATAATATAAAAAAGGGGGGCCCCCACCCAACTTGATAGTTTCCATTCGAGCAGTAAATGGCATCAGTAAATAACTATACCCCTGCAATTATAGTTGCTAGAATCGAGCTAGAATAAGGCCCTACCATTCTATAGGGACTAACTGAGCCTAAAGAAAATATAGGGTGGCTGGTTATACTAGTGAGCTGATTAATTACCTGTAGGGTAGAGAATGTTGGCGTAGCCCATTTCTCCCCATTCTTGCACTTGGATGGCAATGAATTGGAACAGATCTATCGCAAAAGACCAGGCTCATGCCTATAGAATGGTAGGGAAAGGTACCTGTTCTCTCTATATATTGAAGGTGGGCAACTAGAATTCCCCGGAACTAAGATCAGGGTGGTAATTAATTAACCTGCTATAATACAAGAGCTATAGTTCCTTATTCTAGCTTCTTCTAGCGGGCTTCAATCAAGCCCTACAATTCTATGGGACTGATTAATTAAGCCCCTCAAATTCTATGGACAGTAGATTAATTTGTGTGGTTAGGGCAATGAAAATTCCCTCCTAAATTTTGTGCACCATTAATCAGTCAATTAATAAACCTGCTTTCCCTTAGGATTAATGTTCTTGCCTTTCCCTAAGACGTATCAACAATAATCTACCGGGGCCTCCCGCGAAAAGGTGAATGGGTTGGTCCTGAAGGGCCCAACTACCATAGCCCTACTATTCTAAGGGGAGGGGCCCGATAAGAATGTTACTATCACCCTATTGGGAGTAGACTAGTTTCCCATTAGTCTATCTAGCCACTCTATATGGGGGTGATGATCCAATGGTCGCTACTAAATGAACGAGGAGCTAGGAAGGTAGTTCCGAGTGGGAGGAAGATAAAGGGAGTTTCTTTCCTAGGGGTGCCATCCCTATCCTCACCCCTAGATGGCACCCATGTTTCTCAGTTGCCTGGGGCCCCTAACCAATGGAGAGAAACCGAAAGATCGTCTGTTAGTTTATTAGCTGAGCTAGGGTGGGTGGGAGGAGATAGATTGGTCGTTGGATGCTCGTCTGTTAGTTTAAGTTTTCACTCATCACCTGAGAATCCTATAGTTACCTTACCGGAAGCTCGTCGAAGAGAGCCGCCCTCTAGTCGTTGGATGGAAGGCAAGCTAGACCGGGAAAGCTAACTACTTATATTTTGTTTGGACCTTCCTTCCTTCCTCCCATTTGTTAATCAACTATATTCGGGTGGGGGGGGGGAATCAATGTTACCCGAGAGGCTATAGAAATACTTCCACATGATTAGCAGCAACTTGAACTATCTATGGAAGGGGAATTCCGATTAGCAGCAACTTGAATTCCCGTGGGTGGATCAGGAACTATAGCTTCTAACTTTCACTCAGAGAAGGGGTAATTTCAATTGTCTAAGCCTTTCTCTAGATATGAGAACACTCAACAGCTACTCCTCACTGGACAACTACTCTCTCTCACCTAGCGATTAGAAATTCTATTACCTTCCTTTCGGAGCTAGATGCCATTGTTCTGCTGGAGAACAAATTTCTATTAGGATAGGAAAGTTTTCTACTCAATTAATATACCTCCAAGCAGGGGGGCTGGGGGTTCCTATCTTTATCGATTTGTATTTTTTAGTTGTTTATCTTCCATTGTCTCCTCTATCACGAGTCTAACCATTTATTTGAGTCTTTGAGTTATTTATTGCTACTAACCCATTGTGTGTAGCTTAGATAGTGAAATACTCCAAACTAATTTTCTAAATAAATTGTTTCATTTGTACAACTCCATGTGCACAGGCATTTCATCAAATAATGTGTCTGTAATCCGATATTCTAATTTGTACTTGGGATTTTTATTTAATGCCTCAAATGTAATTTACAATGAATTTGATATTGTAAATTTGGTAAAGGTTAAACTCGTGCATTTATTCTTCATAATGCTGGAAATGAGTAGTATAGACTACAAAAATTGTTCCAGAATTTTATATAAAATATAACTAAGTAGGTTTTTGACCTATTATAGTGATATGAAGATATTCTCATTTAATATGTGAGCCTCCAATGTGGAGTCGACTCAACCTGAACCACACTAAAGCTGATTGTATTGAGACTATAAGCAGCCACACACCATAAATAAGAGTCTAGCACCCTGCAGCCTATTGTCTCTCTCTCCAATGTTCACCTGATTCCCATAAACTATTGCATTAGCAAGTAGACCACACCTTTAGGCCCACAAACTTCCTCTAAGTAGTCGCGACTTGCAATTTAATCCATGTCAGCCTTAGAACGTTGGGCAATGCCTATTATCCCCTTACATCACTCTTTGGATGACCTCTAATTTCAATATCTAAGATAAAAATACACTTTGACATCACTCAATATTGATTACTTGATAAAAATACATAGAAGAAGATTCAAGATTCATAAGGAAAGGGAGATCAAGTAATTGCTAGTAGTGGTTTCTGTTTCAAATTGTTGTGGTGTTTCATCCTACTGATGATCTGTGGGTCCCATAGGTTGTTTGGCCTCGTGGATGTTATTAAAAGTCTTCATTCGTTCATTCAATGAGAGGTAAATCATTGATTTTTCCTTTGGAAAGTCATGGAAGCTCTATGCAAATGTAGCCTACTAAAACCATTGATCCTTTCATTCAACTCCCTTTGCAAATGGAAACTCTTGGATGAACGACTCTTACTAATAAAAATAAATAGCCTAGACTTCAATGCAATGGTACAAATTTAAGCCTTGTATTGCAATGAATAATATTAGATAAATTATTCAGTTGATTTTGTAATTTATCTTCAAACTGTGATATCCAAAAATCCATCTTGGAATAAAACTTCATGAATTTCCAAATGTCAATCATTATAAATCATTGCAAGAAATATGTATGATATCTTCAACAACCAGCTAGGGTAGAATCTTGCACTACAGAAACCAACAATCTATTAGGGTTTATGCTCTTCAAATTCTCCAATTTTCATCAAATATAATCTAGCATGTAAAAATGAGCTTCCAAAAGCACTTTTGTTTCCATCTTCAAAAACACTAGAGTGACTTTTCAAATTCTCACACTTTCAATATTTTATTTAAACTCGAGAAATAAAGTGACTTATTAATATTCATTAAATATCCCACTAGAGTCACTTTATGAAACTTATTAAATTAATAAAAATAATCACCCATAAATAAATTCTTAGTTGGGTAATATTAAGTAATTAAATTAAAATATTCCTTGTTCCTGGACTTAAGCCTACAAGAATACGATATGCTAATTGGTCACTCCAGATTACTCCTTGGAAGGGGAAATTACAATCCTCCCTTCCCGAAATTGCTTTCCCTCAAGCAATTGCAGATTAGGATGTTGAAGAATATGTTAGTCTTCCCAAGTGGCATCCTCCATGGGCAAGTCTATCCATCTGATTAGATACCCCTTGATTATTCTACTCCTTAATCTTCTTTCTCTAACATTCACAATCTCATCAGGCACTAAAACCAATTTTCCTTCTTCATCCAAGGGTGGAAGCTCTATTGATGATTTAATATGCTTCCCTAAAGCCTTTTTAAGGAACGATACATGGAACACATAAAGGATCCTGATACATGGAACACATAAAGGATCCTGTTATTTTTTCGCATCTCAAGCTCATATGCCACTCCCCCCACTCTCTGAACAATCTAGTAGGGACCATGGAAGTGAGGTTTTAATTTTTCTACACCACTTTTCTTCAAGGAAGATTGCCTATAGGGTTGTAGATACAAGAAAACCAAATCCCTCGCTTCAAAGCTTCTATTTAATATGTACCTATTTGCATACGTTTTCTATTGGTTTTGGGAACTTTGAATATTATCCTTAAGTGACTTAAGTATATCCTAACTCTCTTGGATCCAATCCTTATCTTTGGGAGCCATGCTATCATCAAAAGCTAAATCTAGAAATTATGGAGCATCATATCCATATAAGGATCGAAAGGGAGTCATCCCAATTGACATGTGATAGGTGGTGTTGTAACAGTGTTCGCCCAAATGCAACCATCTGATCCAAGTCCTCTACTACCCCAAAACATAGTTACACAAATATCCCTCAACCCACTTGTTCACAATCTCTATTTGGTCATTCGTTTGAGGGTGGTAACTAGTGTGTTGGGGGTTAACTCGATGCCAACTAACTTGAATAGATCTTGCCAAAAACCAATAAGGAATTGGCTATCCCTATCACTGAATATATTTCTTAGCAACCGATGGGGTTTTAACACCTCAAAAACAACTCTGCAACTTAAGGTACCTTATACTCCAATGAGAGTGAAAAAGTTTATAAACTTGGTCACCGATCAACTACTGCAAAAATACAATCTCTACCTTGCACCTTTGGTGGACTAGTAATGAAATCCATAGACATACTCTCCCATTTCTATTTTGGAATGGGCAATGGCTGAAGCAATTTGGTTGGAAAGTGAGTTATGAATTTTTTTGTTGACAAGTCATACATTCCCACACATATCGTAAGACGTCCTCCTTGAGGCGTTTCCATGAAAACCTCTCTCAAACTTGTCTATAAGTTTTAAAATATCCTAGATTTCTTGACAATGGTTTATCATGGATGGCTCTCAAAAATCTCTCCTTAAGATTTGACTTAGTAACCAAGTAAATTATGTCCTTGTAGTAAATAGTATCATCTACTACCTTGTATCTATCATCCAAAGTTTTCCCATTTATGATCTTGCATGCCAATGTGTTTTTAGAATACTCCACTAGAAGTTGAACCTTCCAATCAACTAAGGTTTCTACTAGAGAACAAATAGTGGACTTCCTAGAAAGATCATCAAAAACAACTTTCTTTTTCCCCTTAACATATTCTATATCGAAATCATACACATGTACCTTGCTGACCCAATTTTGTTGCCTCTCATTCAAATCATTTTGTTCTAGAAAATATATCAAACTATTACATGGTCGATCTTGACCACAAACCTCCCACCTACCAAGTATTGTCTAAGGTGGATGGAGCGAGGTGGTGACGATGAAATTGCATCATCAAATTTACATTTTATAAGGTAGGGGAAATTAAATGGGGAATTTTCCTAGAGGTGTAAATTCACTCCATTACATTTTGCCCCCACTTTAGCAAGCATGTATGTGTTGGTGCGAATGTGAGGTAAAGTATAAAGAGGTTGAAGAGAATATACATGAACCATTGAGGAACCGGATCTTCGATTTGGCACACCTAGACATGCATGAGGTAGCTCTACAAGTTCTTGGTCCCATAGGGAAACCTTGATGTGAAAGAGAGAGAGAGAGAGAGAGAGAGAGAGAGAGAGAGAGAGAGAGAGAGAGAGAGAGATAGCTCCATAGGTACTCAATCCTACGGAAATGGAACAAAGGCTCCACAAGTTCTCAGTGCTATGGAAATTAAATAAAGGCTCTACATGTTTTTAGTCCTATAGAAAGAAGGAGCTTCGTAGGTGCTCGATCCTACAAAGGGGGCGCCATAGGTTCTCGATCCTATGGAGCTTGCATAAAAGGACTCTACAGGTGCTCGATCTTGAATATTTTGATGTGAAATGCCCTTCTAGGTCCTTGGTCCTACAATACAAGCTTGATGAGGTGCTTGGTCTTGCAAGCTTGATTATAAAAGCAGCTTTCCAGGTGCTCGATCCCGCAAAACAACACGTTAAGTTGCAAACAAAACATGTTAGGTAGAAAAGTTCAAAGTAGATAGAAATGTCATAACATAAGCAATTGAAGGAGAAGTTTTCAAAGGGGTCCCTTAGAAACCCTCCAAATCAGCAATTGAACAAGCCTAATGCTTGCTTCTATTGCAGACAAGAGGGTCATTTGATAAGACATTGTCCTAATGGGAAAAGTAATTTTTATCAAACTCAAGGGTTAGCTGCCCCTAATGCACAACAATTGCAGATTATCCCTCAACCAACTAATATGCCCACAAAATCTCCTAGTTTGCAATAGGCCAAGGTTGATTCAAGAACTATTAATACCAAATTTGTTGTAAATTCTTCTCCTTATTTTAAAGATGTTTCTATGATTGATGGGTGGTGTATGGTGAGGAAATGGAAGGAACCCTCGGGGGCTTCTGAGGGAAAAAATGGTTTCAACTCTTCTTGTAACTATTCCTCTGTATCATCGTTCCATAATGAGACTTCTGAAAAAAAATATTCATCTTACCTTTGAGGAAAATTTATCCTTCACCTTCTACGATACTAGGTTCTCTTTCTCTAGCTGCCAGGCAAAGATCTAGGTCTCCTAATCTTGCTGAAAAAGATCAGAGACTTTCTGAGCATGACATTACCCTTGCTAATCGGTTTGAGGCTTTTCCACATGAGGAAGACCTTCCTATTTATGTTTAAACATGAAGTTAAAGATTCTTTCTTGGAATGCTAGAGGGATTTCTCTCCCTCATCATAAATATGATGTTAAGGATGCTATAATTAAGTGGAAGCCAAATACCATTTTTCTGCAAGAAGTTAATCTTAATGGAGTTCGTGTTGGTTCTTCTTTATACAATGCATGGAGGGATGCTTCTTTCTTCTATACATCACATAAAGAAGGAAGGGGGTGGTTGTCATTGACTTGTCTTCATGGGTTAGAAAATTTATCATTGATAAAGGAGAGGACCTAACACATAATTGTGTTTGGGTCCTCTCTTTTATCAATGCTCATCCCATTGGTTTCTGCTCTATTTATGCCCCTAACATTGCAAAAGAAAGAAGTGAGATTTGGGATTGGATGTCTTCAAATCTTCCTCAAGAATGAAGAGTTTGATAAGTGGTTATATTGTTGTAACAAGCTGGGAGTAGTCGATCCTATTCATAAAAAAAGTTCTTCTCAAAAGAGTAATTGGTATACTTGGACTAATTGCAAATTTGGGATTGATAGAAAGCTTAGCAGGTTAGATAGGTTTTATATCTCCCCTAATTTGCAGCTAGTCCAAGATGCTTATGGGAGTTGTGTAACAATGGATTACTCTACTACGCTTTCAAACCATTTTCCAATTATTTGTACTACTTCTATTCTGGAAACTAATGGAGTAGATTATCATTTATTGTTCAAGCTTAACACCTCACTTTTGAAAAATCCTTCATGTATTTCTACCTTGATTGGTCTTTGAAATTCCATTCCAAAACCTCAAAATGGTGAATCCTACAGGGAGTAGTGGAATAAGGCTATTTCCCTTTATGTTGATTATCTTTCATCTTTTGGAAAAAGGTTGGCTTTGCAGCGTAAAAGAAAAGATAAATCCTTGCAAGGCAGATTAGAAAGGTATAGAAAACTTCTAAATTCATATCCTTATGATATTAAGATTCAAACCTCTATAGTTGCAATTGAAACCCAGATCCGTCAACTTGAGATTTAGAAGGGGCAAGGTGCTAAAATTGAGACTAGATTACATTGGATCAAGGATGGTAATAGAAGTTCCAAACAATTCTTTAATTATTTAAATTATAGGCACAAAAAGGAGTTCATTGGAGTGATCCAGGATGATTTTGGGAAGATACACTCAAAATTAGAAGATATCAAAGATATATTTCACAAATTCTATGAGCAGTTATTTAGAGAAGACGTTCATTGGCAATATGTTCAATCAATATTAGAAGACATCATCAAAGAATACATACCACAAAGGGTGAACTCTGATTATAGTCAATTTTTAGACCGTGATCTATCAATAGAGGACTTGGAACATGCGGTTTTTTCAATGGCACACAATAAAAGTCTTGGGGCTGATGGAATTTCAATTGAATTTTATCAAATTATGTGGCAGAATATTAAAGAAGATTTTTATCTTGTTTATTTAGAAGCTCTTAAATCTGGTTCGTTGGGGCCTAAAATTAATAATGGCTTAATCAAGCTTATTCCTAAAGGGAAGAATTTGGACTCTATTTCTGGGTGGCATCCTATTACCTTGCTTAACACTTCTTATAAAATTATAACCAAAGTTTTAGCTTCTAGGATTAAATCGGTGGCTAAAGACATAGTTAGACCTGAACAAATAATGCAGGCCCATCTATGGTAATTGGAAATCTTGTATCAAACAAAAAAAGAAGGTTAATTTTGGTTGATCATTTTTGGATTTTTGAATAAATTAATTTTTGACTGAACTTCATGATGAAGGGACAAATGGTATATTTTGAATAATTAAAATTATCAATAAAATCTCCTTTGCACAATTGACAAATTGACTTGTGGGGTGAAAAAGCAAGAAAAAGCAATTCAAATCTTTAATTGCAAATTATCCAAAAATATTATTGGGGTGTTGGATTTTCAAAATAGAGGAGTTACAACACTTCATCATGATCCCTAAAAAGTAGGGAGTAGAGAAGTGGGCACCCAGACCTTGCTTTATTGTTCTTCTTTTTTGGGAGTCAAAAAAAGGAAGAGTTTAAAACTAAAAAATCATATCTTTGACAAGGCTACTAGAAATGAGTTTTAAATGATTTTTAACTATTTTTTTGAAGGTTTTCATGTGCATGGGTCGTGCCATATTGGAGGAGGCCAAAAAAATAATGTGAAATCAATTCCAAGACAGGTGGTATAGAAAATTAGAAAACCAATATTCATTAAAGAGTTTTTCAAGAAGAATTTTGAAGAGAGAAAGGAGGGAGGTGTAGAACTCTCAAGGGGAGCTTGTTTGAGTGTTTTTTGCAGGTTTATACTGATTTACAACAGTCCATTAAGGTTCGTAATCAATTGGGTTGAAGCTATAGGATATTTTGGTGGAGTTGAGGTGTTGAGAGATGAACCAGTTTGCAAGAGTTCACATAGTTGAGCATAGATTTATTTTGAACTTATTTATTTTGCATATTAGAATTTTTTAAGGAGGTTAGTTGCTGTTAATCAGTCCATAGATGACTGAAATTCATGTAAAAATAGATTTCTTAAACAAAGCAATATAATGTTTTCATTTGCAAACAATTTGTGGAGTTAATTTGCAAGTTTTTATTTTTGTTTTAGCAATTATTGTTGAGGATTTAGAGAGGGTTGGAGAGTGTATGATTTCCCCTCTTCATCAACAGACAAGTTTCCTTGGCGGAAGGTATATCCTTGATAATTTAATGTTGGCATGGGAAACTTGTGAATGGGTTCAACAAACAGGTCAAAATACTTTATTGGTCAAAATAGATTTTGACAAAGAATATGACAAAATGAGATGGAGCTTTATCCTTAAAATTTTGTAGTGGTTGGGGTTTGGTCCTAAAATATGCAACCATATTCAAATGTTATTCAAAGATTCTAATTCTCAATCGGTTATCAATAATTGCTTGATTGATCCTTTCCCCTTGCAACACTCAATTAGGCAAGGATGTCCACTTTCTCCATTCCTCTATGTGCTTGTTGTCAATGCCTTGGGTTATCTACTGTAGAAATCTAATCATATGAATTTGATTAGAGGGATATCTATTCCAAATAATGTGGTGGTTCTTAGTTCCCATTTTGTTGATAACAATATGTTGTTCATGCAAAATTCTAAAACTAAAATTAACAATGTCCTCAAAATTCTTGTTTTTTATTGTGTTGTTTCGGGATCAAAGATTGCTCATCATAAAACTGAATTCCTTATGATTAATTCTGATGTTGTTCCACCTTGGATTCTAAAGATTGGAAGAAAATTAAGCATGGGAAGATTACTTGGTACTTGGGTATCCCTTTTGGTTTAGGTGTCACGCTGTCTGATATGTGGAATTGGTTCATTACCAAGCTGAAAAACAAGATATTTACCTAGGGGAATAAATTTCTCTCACTTGTAGGGAGAATTCAAGTGGTTAATCACATTTTTTTGGCTTCTCATTATTATTATTCATCATGTTGTATGCCCTCAAAAATAGGCTATGGAGATTTAAATAGAATCATTCGACAATTTTTATGGTCTAATTGGGATGGAAAGGCTGGTTTCAAAACCACATCTTGGAATCATTGTATTCAGCCTAAAGGCAAAGGTGGCTTAGGCTTGTTAGATCCCAAAACTCAAGGAATCTGCTTGTTGATGAAGTGCATTATAAGGGCTGCTTCTGGTGATGAACCATGCAAAATCCTTGTTCAGCAATGGATTATGTAGGCTACCTTGAAAAATAAATGACAAGGAGTGCATTGGTTGGAAAAAAATTTACCTGCTCCTTACTTTCATATTAAGGCCTCTTTTCCCTTACAATCTATCTGGAAAGCATGGCAACAAGTTTGCAAATTTCTTAACTAGAGGTGGGACTCCTTGCAATATGGCTTTAGCTTTGCAAATTCATCTATCTAGTGGAACAAGCTTGTCCAGCATCATGGTCAATCACTTGTTGTTGCCTTTCCTAAATAATCTAACTACCTTTTTAAAAGGGTATTCAATAGTTTGGATACATTTTAGAGTTTAAGTCTTCGGATTGGAAGCAATGGTTGAATATGTAATGATTTCAAGCTGAATAACAAATCTCAAGGGTTTTTTATTTTTGTTATGGCTTTGGTTCCCATGGAGTTGCTCATGAAGTTTTGTACACCTTTACAATGCAGCTTCTTCAAAGATTGGCAATGGCTTGATAAATACCAATTTTTTTGTTTCCTCTTGAAGAAAATTTATCTACAATTACTCCTGAAAATGACATTCAATCCAAGGCTTACTATGAAATGGAACTGTAGATTCAAGGAAAGGAAGTGGAAAAACTTAAGTTCTCAGATTTGGTCAACTAAAGCTGAGGTCAATGCCCAAATTCTATCATGGAAAATTTTACATCACAAACTACCTGTAGGAGACAGATTGAAAAAAATGAATTTCTAGCCAGCCAAATGCCTATTTTGTCAACATTATGAGATCTTGAAGCATATATTGTGGGATTGTGTGCATGCTAAACGAAAGTGGAAAGTTGTTTTTACTCATTTTCCTACAATTTTTGGTCATGTGTTGTATTGGAAGGAAGCCATATTGGGTACTGGTCTTCAAAATAACTTGGTTGACAATTCTATAAGACAAGTCATTTTACTTAATATATGGAAAACCAGATGTTCATCAATGTTTTCTAATCATGTTGTTTATCAGGAAGTTGGAATTCTAAAGTTTTACTCTGACATCATTTTTCAGTTTATTTATTTGTGTTCTTAGCTAAAGAGTGGCAATATGAAGGACATTAAGCATAGGAACCATTTGGAGGCGATTAAGCTTCAATTTTTACAGTTGCATGAAGGGGATATTTGTTGTTCCAAAAAACTTCAAAGACTTTTTAAATTCAAAATTTAAGGGTCCCTTCTGCTTTAGGATGTTGAATAATTCATATATTCTTAAAATTATTCAATTCCTTTGTTTAAGAATATAAGAGAATATATAAACTATAAATAAAGAAATTATTTATGTTATAATAATAAAATAAAAATAATGAGCGAAAACCAATAAGAAAAAAAACTGTAAACTAAAAATTAAAGAAAATTATAACTCAGTTGAGCTATAAATTCTAAATAGATTTATTTATATTCTAAAAATAAAATTAAAGAGCTATAAATTAAAGAGATTTCCTTATATCTTGGTTGAGCTATAAATTCTAAAAGATTTATTTATAATCTAATAATAAAATAAAAATAAGCAAAAAATCAATAAGACAAAAAACTACAAAGAACACAAAAAATTCATAAAATCAAAAAATTAAAGAAACCAAAACTTAAAAAGACAAAAAGTAAAGAACCAAAACAAAACATAACAAGCAAAAAAACAATGAATTTATATTTATAAATCCGTTTAGAATTTTAAGAACCAAATAACTAGCAATCACACCTTGGTGTGCAATGGGTACACCGAAGAGTTGTGAAAGGTCAATTAAGGAAAAAATGGTTTATTTTTGTAACACATGATATCAATTAGTAGGCCATTTAGAAAATGATTTTTTGTGCAACAAAGGTATCAATGGAGAAGTGATAGCTTCAAATCAACTATGCATCCATTTATAAGGATCCAAACATGACTAAAACAAAACCTCTAAATTAGGAAGATAATCAAGTTCCATCACAAAAAGGGTCATGTTATGTTTGCAATAAGGAGAAAGGGAGAGAGAGGGATAGAAAGAGAAAGAGAGAGAGATATGGATATGAGGAGAGGGAGTGAGACAAGTAAATGAGGGAGAGAGAGAGAGAGAGAGATGTATAGAGATAGAGAGGGTTGGGGAGAGAGATAGAGATAAATAGCAAGAAATAAATAAAAAGAGATAGAGAGAGATCAAGAGAGAGTAGAGATAATGATATATAAATAGAGAGGCAGAGAGAGATATGGATATAGAGATAGAGAGGTAAAACTGAGAAAGAAGGTGACATAGACAAGTAATAGAGAGGGAGGTATATAGAGAAAGGGAGAGAAAGAGAAGAGGAAAATAGAGATAAATATAGAGATGGGGAGGGGAAAATAGGGATTATGTGTGTGTAGATAGATAGATAGATAGATAGGGAAGGAGAGAAATAGACACATGATGAAAAGAGGGAGGGAGAGAAATAGAAAGAGGGAGGGATAGAAAGAGGGAGAGATAATGATGAAAATGAGGAGAGATAGAGAGATAGATATAACTTTAGAGAGAGAGAGATGGAGATGATAGTAGGGTACATAAATGGTATAGATATCTTAAATAAATCTATATTAAAAACGTTGAGAGATCAATATTAAATTAATTATTTTGACTTTAAGACAATTTAAAAAAGATGGTAAACAAATTAAATCATAAATCATAAACGCGGTCTATATTATTATTTTAAAAAATAATAAAAAATTTATTATTAAAATAATATACTTAATTTATTTACTTTTAGTTTCAATGTTAAAAATACTTATTTTTAAATTGGATTTTTTTAAATATAAATTTAATTTAATTTAATTTAAAATGGTATAAATTGCATTATAAGATAAAATAGTAAGAACAATAACTTTTAATATAAATAAAATATAATAAATTTAAAATTGTATAAATTTTATATAATTTGAATATTATTAGATTGAATATACAAGTTGATCTAAAACATTTGTTGCAATCATATTTAGATTTTGTAGATGTTAATTTAATTTGTACTATATATAAATTAATAATTTTTAGTATAGAATATTCTCTATAATAATTATATAATTTATATATATTATTCTAATAAATATAATTATATTATAGATAAACGAAAAAAAAGAAGATGAATAGCGGAGCAGAGCAGGAGCAGGAGCGACGAAAGGGCAGTGCCTCTTAGGCAAGGGCAGTGATAAAGAACAACGAAAATACAATTTGGGGCGAGGGCTCCCCAAGCTTTCGTTGGGCAGACGAAGTAGATAAGGCAGGGAAGCAGGAAAGTTCAGTAACATACATCCCCCAATGGGTATTCACGAATGGGGAATGGGTGGACAAGTGCCATCCCTCTCACCAAATTCAGGCAGCGCCGAGGAAGGAAATCAAGCCAGGAAGAGCCCGACATGACACCCCCGAAACACCCAAGGCCAGGAATCCATGGGACAAATAGCCGCAAGTACCCAGGAAACAGGGTCGGAGGGGGCCTCCGGTAAATAGAAGCATGGATGTCTTCAGAAGCATATCGCAAGCACCAAGAAAGGAGTGGGCGTGACAAGTGCAGAATAGGAAGATCCTAGTCAATAACCCCAAGGAATAAATTTTGGAAATTGATGTCTTGGAAGAAATAAAAAATGACATCACAATACTGAAAGACTTCACATTTTTTTGCCACTTCATAGGGTAGTACTCGAGTAGGGCTGTGATCAAACAGTGGATCCAAGAGAAATGGAAAACGAAGGTTCTAATTAGGTTCCTACCAAGAGGCTTTTTTATTGTAGTTTTCGTCGATGAATAGTCTAAACGCAGAATCACGGAGGGAGAGACGTGGTTTATGGGTGACAAACCCTTATTCATGCAACCATGGAATCAAAATCTTGACCTAGTCAAACTAAACCCTTATGATCAGGCGGTTTGGGTTAGACTTTATAATCTGCCAGTAGAATACTGGATAGAAGATTGTCTAGAAAAAAATGGTCGCTCCTTGGAACCACTAGTAGAAATTGACATGGAAATTACGGACGACAATCTACAAATACACCAGGCTGCAAATTGCAGCAATCGACACTATCCCATCAAGCATTTGTCTAAAGGTGAATGGGGTGCGCTGGCTTCAGGAGATAGAGGTTGAGGTGCCAAGAATTTTCTATATAAAATGTAGATCGTGGGACCACAAGACGGAGGACTGTAGAAAATCAACAATAGAACATCACGATATGCCAGTTCAAAGGAAAAGAAAATCCTCTACCACAAAACCCTCCATGGAATCCTTAGAGGATACACCCTCACTGTCCAACACCATAAGGGTTGACAGGACGCTGCCCTTAGACTTGGTGAATATCATTCCGATTACCCCAGTCAAGAAAACTAAGGAAGACAACAAACATGAACCCCTGCTTCATAAGGATGATCAGAAATCAGCTATGGAGGCAAAACAAAACATGGGGGAAAGTGATGATCTGGATTCAATAGCAGAACCAACAAATGAATTAGACATAATAGAGGAAAGATGTTTATCCCAATCTGCAATCAATCACCTAGGTCTGGGAAAAATTGGCAATAGGGGTAACCCACGGGGGAGGAAGTTCTCAAAACAATTAAGGGAGGAAGAGGCAGCAGCAAAGGAATTATACATGCATCACAAGATTTATGAGTACCAAGGGGGATGTCCCTCCCTTGGGAAACAATGAGGATCACCACATGGAATGTCAGGGGCCTAAAGGCTCTTGACAAATGACGCCTAGTCAAGCATCATTTGCAAACAAGTGCAAGCAACCTAATACTCTTACAAGAAACAAAATTGGAAGGGGAAGACTGTCAAAAATTTCTGAAATATTGTCGTCATTGGGAGGGCTATTTCCAAGACTCTTTAGGAGCTGTAGGGGGTCTAGGTTTTCTATGGAAAGACGCAGCAATATTAGTTAAAATCACCCACTCATCTGCAAATTGGCTGGCGGCAAGCATTTATGATCTAGAGCAAAACTGTAATCTATCAGTAATCAATATTTATGGCCCAACCAAAACTGAAGACAAAGCAGCCCTCTGGGATGCTGTTCTAGAATATGTATGCCCTCTTCCTAAAGATAGCCTAATCATAGGGGGAGATTTCAATGCCTTACTGGATCTATCAGAGAAAAGTGGTGGGCTCAGAAGGGTGACTCAGTCTATAACGGATTTCAAAAACTTTGTTTCCAATGTTGGATTGTCAAATTTCCCAATAGGGAACGACACGTTCACCTGGCATAATAGGCATATGGATTTTACAGCAATATCAGAAAGATTAGACAAGTTCTTTATCCCCACTGTTTGGTTTAACTCAGAGTTACAAGTATCTGCTAACATCATCCCCAACTCAATATCGGATCACTTCCCAATTGAGTTGTCGGTCTTTAGTGGGAAAAACTTGGAAAAAATCAGTTTCAAATTCCAGAATATGTGGTGGCATGACCCCAACTTACTGCAACTTTTAGAACACTGGTGGAGGGAAGCCAAGGTTACTGGGTCCATAAGTTTCAAATTAGTAAAGAAATTACAGATAATCAAGCACAAGCTCAAAGATTGGAACAAAGTAAAATTCCAGAACATCTTCACGGAAAAGGTAGTGGTGGAATCCGAATTGGAAAGCCTCAATGAATTCGTTATAAAAAATGGCATGAGGAATGAGGAATATCTCAAGGAAAAAGAGTTGACGGAAAAACACAAAGAGCTTTTAAAACGAGAGGAGATCTTCTAGAGAGATAAGTCTCGTGAGGTATGGCTTAAAGAAGGGGATGCCAACTCCAAATATTTTCATGCTTTTGTTCTAGCTAAACGTGCTTCAAATAGAATAGAAGACATTCAGGGCCTAGGTGGGACCCTTGCACGAGGAAACACCAAGGTTGGCAAGGTAGCAGTGGACTACTTCACAAACCTGTTGGCTGATCATTCTAAGCCGGTTCACAGCAATAGTATCCTTGAAGCTTTAGAAACTCATGTGAGTGAGGCGGACAATATAATGCTATGCGATAAGATCTCAATGGAAGAAGTCCACTGTGCGCTCTTCCAAATGCACCCAAACAAAGCCCTTGGGTCAGATGGTTTCTCTGCAAGATTCTTTCAGAACTGTTGGAGCTTTATGGGGAATGATCTATGGAAAATGGTGGAAGATTTCAGAAGGACCAAAAAATTCATCAAAGATGTGAACAACTTGGTCATAGCAATAATTCCTAAAAAACCAGCCTGCTCCTCTTTCAGTGATTACAGACCAATTTCTTTGTGCAACACAATTTATAAAATACTGGCAAAAGTCTTGGCTAATAGATTAAAGAAAATACTGGGCAACATTATCTCAATTGAGCAAAATGGATTCGTACCTGGCAGAGAAATCACTGACAGCATCCTCCTTCTATCAGAGGTCGTTCACTCTCTCAATTCAAGTAAACAAGCAAGCATGATCATCAAACTAGATGTAAGCAAAGCCTACGACAAAGTCAGGTGGGATTTTTTACTAGCAATTATGAGGAAGTTAGGCTTCAATGGTCAATGGTGTGCTCTAATAAGGCAATGTATCTCCTTAGTTCGGTATTCAATTTCAGTCAATGGTTGACTTCAGGGTTTTTTCCAAGCTTCCAATGGACTGAGACAAGGTGGCCCCCTGTCACCTTTCCTATTTGTTATTATGGCGGAGTCCCTTAGCTGTGCAATTAAAAATAACAGCGGGCGGTTACTATGGTGGGGGGTGAATGTTGCCCCAAACATGGAGCCCATCACACATTTTCAGTTCGCTGATGACACCACCCTCTTTGGGGAGGCAAGCCTGAGGGAAGCTAGAAATATCAAACGGTTACTAATAGATTATGAAGTCCAATCGGGGCAAAGTATGGACAAGGAAAAATCATGTGTTTTCTTCTTCAATACCAGAGTCCACTTGCAACAAGCAATTGCAACAACACTTGGCTACAATTCTGGCAAGCTATCGGCTAAGTTCCTTGGGATCCAAATTTTCTCAGGGTGTTGTAAAGCAAAACATTGGGGGGAGGTAGTTGATAGATGTAGAAATAAGGCCATGTCATGGAAAAATAATTGGCTCACTCTCGTAGGGCGCATTACGATGACCAAAGATGTCCTGTCTGCTATCCCAATCTATGCCATGTCAAGCTTGGAGGTCACGGGTAAAACAGAGTCCGATTTAGAAAGAATTCTTTAAAAAAATCTATGGGAAGGTTCGAAAGGTATAAAAAAGATCCCATTAATCGGGTGGGACTTGGCATGTAAAGAAAAAGAGGATGGTGGAGCTGGGCTACACACAGTTAAATGGAGGAACAATGCCTTGGGGGAAAAACTGTGTTGGAGGATGGTCAAAAATTCAGACAAACCTTGGTGCCAAATTATGCAATCAAAATACTTGGACATCTCGGATAACACTAGGATTCTAATAGTAGACAACTTAAGGGGTGGATCCGCAACTTGGAACTATCTACTAAAATGCAGATCATTGGTTTCATGCCATATATCCTGGAGGATAGGCAACGGGAGAAAGGCTCTCTTCTGGTCAAATTCATGGAATGGCTACAAAAGTTTGAGTGACCTCTTTGAGCTAGGATAATATGTGGATAACCTATAGTCTGAGTTCGGCTCAAAGGTGGCAAACTACATCCAGTTAAGCGATGATCCGTTGGTTGGCCAATACAACTAGGTTAATTTAGACTCACTGCCAATCCCCCAAGAATTGTTAGTTTTGGTGACTCACGAAATACATAACAAGAAGGTCCACTTAAGTGTCGAGGAAGACTCCATCATCTGGTGTGGGGCTACCTCTGGCAACTACTCAGTTAAGCTTGGATACTAGCTTCAATCTGCACAAGCAAAGGACAAATCTTGGATGGAAAGGTTGTGTTGGAAATAGGTGGTGCTACCCAAAGTTGGGGCGTTCTTATGGCTTGCAATCCACCAACGCTATCGGGTGCTGCCACAATAATGGGTTACACTTTCTAGGACATCCTGATTTTTGCTGAAATCAGATATTTTTAGAAAATATAACGATTTAAGCCTTAAAAATGTTCCATTGGAAGGATTTTAATTGAAGATGGTTTGATCAAACCCACTTAAATCAAACCCCCTGGGATAGAAACCCACTAGTTTTAAACCATACCTATAATGGAGTCTCCTCTACACTTATCAAAATGCTAAAAAAATCCACTTTTGATTTACCTTTTGGGGGATCAAATGAATTCATTTAAAATTTATCTTTTGTAAGCATGTAGTCCTTATTATAAGCTTCCCAAAAAGTATAATTTTAAATATATTTAATTTTATTATTATATTTATTTTTTATTTCTTGTGAATATAGGTTTTTCAATGAACATCGAGGTTTTTGTTTCACACATACGAAAAAATAGGAAAAGAGAGAAAACAAATTCTAAAAAATACATGTCCACTGGCTATTGATGTCCTTATTCCAACAAAAAAAAAATGAGTTAATTCAAATGCATACAAAAAACGTTATGCAACTGAAAGTATAATATATCCAAATTATAATTACTCTGACTTGGAAAATTAATTAAAAAATATGTATGCAACCAAAAAATATGAAACAATATCCATGCCTTAGATATTGGTGTGAAAAATATGTATTTAAAAAACTAGAATTGCATCCTTTCTAGAAAAAAAGTTATGCAGCTGAAAGTAAACATCACTTTTTAAAAATGTTGTTTAGTAAAAAAAAAAGTTAATAAAAATTACATAAAAGCATTCATAATTAATTTTTTAATTTTTTTTTTAAAATATAATTAGAATCTACACAAAAAATTTCACAAATCACTAGTTTACTTCATCTTCAAATTCTTAATGGTTTAGCTTCTATAGGTATAAGAAAGTGAAGATCTGGTGAAAAATACTGATTCTAATGTCAAGTTTGGGCAAAAAGTGTAACCCATTATTGTGGGATCACCCTGTCTAACAGGAGATAGATTAAAAAGGATTGGTATCGTTGGTCCCACAAGGTGCATATTATGTAAACAAGATGAGGAGAATGGCGATCACTTATTCCTCTCATGCCCAACGGCAGTATCATGTTGGGATTGGTTGCAATCATCTTTTAATTACAAAAGCCCAAGGCAGTACAAGTTGAGTGAGTTCCTATCCAGCTGGCCAAACATGAACAAGTGGGGCTACTGGCAAGAGTTGTGGTCACTGGCTCCATCCTTGGTCATATGGCACCTTTGGAAGGAACGAAATAGACGTATTTTTAAGGAAAAAGCTTTAAACCGTTTCGAGTTAATCGACAAAATCCGTGTAGCCATAATTGAAAAAAACAACAAAATAAAAATTGGGGCCAAGGAAAAATTCTCCAGGTGGGATGAGGACATTAGGAAAACTTGGATTGAGCTCAAATTACCAAGTATACCAAACTTGGGGGTATTCAAGGTCAACCAGAAGGCAATCCACTGGCTGCAACCGATCAGGCTTAAATGGAAACTAAATTTCAATGGGGCTGCCGAAGGCCACCCCGGGAAAGCAGGGGTTGGTTGCATAATCAAGGACTCTTCAGGAAACAATGTATGGGCGGCTTCAAAAAACCTTGGGGTCTGCTCCAACAACGTGGCAAAAATGGAGGCCTTATGGCTTGGTCTTCAGGTATGTGTCCAATAGGGATTTGACATAGTAGAAATCGAGGGAGATTCTTTGCTATGTATCCAAGCGATTACCACAGGAAAAACACAATGTTGGCGTATCGATGCCTGGATCTCACCAATAAAGGACCTCCTAGGTAGGCTTACTCATTACATAATATCACATGCTTATAGAGAAGCAAACATGGCGGCAGACTTTTTGGCAAATTGGGGTACGCTACAAGAAATAAAGGTCATTTCGAGCTCTATCCTCACTCAATGGCCTGGTCTGCAGGAAATCCTGGCAAATGATCTTACCCTGTGTCATATGATTATCCCTAGCCGAAAATAAAACCAATTATCAGGGGTGGATTGTACCACCCAAGACTCGTGAACAAGCCCATTCCCTACTCATCCATGTGGATGTCCTCCATGTTTGGCCACGAGGCTATATCAAGACCGATAGTTGGCTCATTACTTACATGATTTCAAGTAAATATCCCAGTTGAAGAAGAAGTCTGCATTATGGTGCACCAATTCGGCCTAAGTTGTCGCTGCAACTCAGAATCTCTGGCCAAACAGTGCACTAGACTTTTCTCCTCCGTAATCACCAGGCACGTTTGGCAGTGGTCCAGCTGGTGCGGAAAATCTTAGGGGATGACCGTCATTGGTGCGACGGCAAAGTTTTCGAGACAGTGGTCATTTCAATCGTCGACATTGTGGAATCCCCGACCAGGGCGGCAGTTCTCTTCCAAGGATCCATTGCTACTACGTATGCTCAAGCCGTCGCTAGTTCCATTCTGGATCTACCAAGGGAGGGAATGGCTAGTTACCTCGCTATGTACTTTGATCCCTCCTATAGAGCAGAGCTGAACCCCCAGGACACCGACTACGAAAATGAAGTAAGCAGGATGGCAGATGGCTAGGAAACGTTCAGGGCTGGGGTTAAGAACAATAATATGGGAGCCTTTAATAGGATCATGCACCAGGGCCAGCCGTGGCTGGGAGTACAGTGCTTGGAAAGAGTCATTCAACTAGGTAGATGTCTGGCAGTGTTATATCAGTATCTGGTAAATTAGTTTGGCTAGTCCATTGGGGCAATCATTGCCTCTCTCTATGTACTTGGGTGTTACCCCCTTTCTTGGTAGCTCTTACCTATATAAAAAAAATAAAATTATACTATAGATCGTTTTATTTATATTATATTATATTGATATGTTAGTTTTATGTGTATTATATATAAATATATTAATTATTAATTATAACAAAAATTATTAAATATCATATATTATAATAATTTAATTGTATTATATAAAAATTATATATTGTATTATATTTACTGATAACAGTTTTTTTCATATTGGTTAAAAATAAAACTATATATTAAAGAATTATCAAAATATGTTATAAATATCTACACAATGGGTGAGTGGTATAAAATTTATAAATTCTGCGAAAATAAAGCAACGGATAAAATGAACGTTAAAAAATAACAACCAAAATGAACGGTAAAAATGCACGAAAAAAATTGGATGGACGAAATGATTTGTATCGTCTCGCATGTTTTAAGGAGGAGTTTCAGTCATTGATAGCCAAAAATAGGTCAACTCTTCTCAAATAGGATACGCCTTCGACGTAAATTATAATTACATTTAGAATTTATAAATTCATTTAGATTTCATTTATATTTATAAATCCATTTAGAATATTAAGAACCAAATAATTATATTTTTATTTTTATAATTATAAAGAAAGTTGGGCCTACATATCATATTATAATTAAAAGTTTCAATTTTTTAAGATAGATACATATTATAATTATATTTAATAAAAATAAGAGCAAAAAAAATGAAGAGAATAATATATAATAGAATATGTAAAAAATAAATAATTTTTTGAAAAAAAGAGCACCAATAAAATACATAATAGAATATGAAATAGAATTATTTTTTAAAAAAGAGCACCAATAAAAAATAAAAATAAAAAACCGACACATAAAAGAATACTAAAGAACACAATAACCTAGGAATACTAAAAAGGAAAAAGATCACGAAAATATCAAAAAACCCCATAGAATATAAATAAATGAAACAAAGATAAAAGTCAAGAGCCAAGGGATAGGAATTTAGAACAAAAAGAAAAGAAAGGAGGAACCACAAAGAGGGGGAGAAGAGACCAAAAGGAAAAGAGGAAGAGGACAAATGAGACAAGGAAAGAAAAAGATGGAGGGGGAGAGAGAGTGAGAGGTTAATGAGGAGAGGAACTAGAGTTGAAACTAGGGGGCTCTATAAGGCAGTTCAGAAGGGGTTTCCAAGAGAACTTAAATTTCAAATCCCATCTCGGTTAAGGTTGGAGGGACGATTATTGATTTCAATAGCCTCTTGAAGCTTCCTCTTGAAGTAGTTATCTTCTTTGGAAAGGATTTTGGTGTCTTCTAAGGAAATATGATGCTTAGTCTTGGATGAGTGCTTGGCTAGCGTTGATTTTTCCACCTGATCATGACTAATGTCTGCACCATGCTCTTTGATTCTCGTGGTGATCAAGTGTCTGGTTTCCCCAATGTAAGGGATGTCATAAGAGCATGTTACTTTGTAAACACCAGAGTTGAGAAAGGAGTCTAGCGGGTCTTTGGTAGAAGGTAAGTGGTTACTTAAAGTGGAGAGGGGCTTGAAAGAGCATACTAAATCCTCCTTGATGAGGATTTTAAAAATTTTGTTGGAAATGCCTTCCACATAGGGAAGGGAGGCCAAAGGGTGGGAGGAGGCAAAGATGGCTTAGGATGGAGGGTCAACCTAGCTTTGGCTTGATTGATGGCTTGGTTGATTTGCTTTCTTTTATACCCATTTAAAGTGAAAACACGAGTGAGTTGATTTAACTCTTGGTCAATGTTCTCGTCATCACAAATTGTGAAAGTTCTAAAAGCCAAATTTTTTAGAACGCCAGCTTTCTAATTAGGGTGATGGTGAGAAGTCTTCATTCATCTTCTCACCAATAGTGCCGACCTAATATGTTTGGGGTCATGTGGAGTTAAAAGAAGTGTTGATCAGTTATGTGGAGATATTATAGGTTCATACCGATCTATTTGGATGTGTTACAAGTTTTGAATTAAGGCATGAAGCGTGTATGTTTGATCTCGAGCCGATAAGTTATTGTTTTTAATAATACATCTAATTAGGTCAACCTAATTGATGTTGTAGGTGTTTGCGAATGTAACATTTGGGTATAAATGTAAGATCATTTCAGTGTTGTAGTGATGAGTTGAGATGTGATATGTACTATAGAAAATGTGTGATGTGAATTCCTAAGAAGAGCATGTGAATGTGATGTGAATACATAGTACAGCAAAGTGTTAGAGAAAAGTAGTATGAAGTGTATTGATTCAGTGTTTTGAACTTCAATGGAACTGTATTTCTTGCATATTGTAGATGCATTTGTAGTAGTTGAAATCTTGGCAGTGAGCCACCCCTCTCTTCTATTTCTCCTATTCTCTAGACAGTGAGTCCACCTGGTAGTGAGCCATTTTGTAATATGTTATGACTGGTTATAATATATTATTAGCTAATCCTCGTCGTGGTTTTTCCCTTTTTGGGTTTTCCACATAAAAATCAAGTGTTCATGTAATGTGCTTTGATGATTGTTTCATGGTTTCTTTCCCTATTACAAATTGAATATGATGTGGAATGAATGATTAAATGTTTAAGTGGTTTCAGATAATACAAATTCACCCCTCTCTGAATTCTGGGTGTTCAACATCAAGGTGGGTACTAACAGTTGCCCCCCTAAAATGACATGGTCCATGTCTGACCTTTACACATCAATATTATGCATGTATGAAGGATGACACATGTGTGGAACTACAAAAGCAAGAAGAAAATCACTTGCAAACAATGTTGATAGGCATTGACTAACTTATTCATTGAAACAATTGATGAAATGATTCACTTATATAGTATAAAAGAAATATTGTCACTATGTTCTAATTAATACAACTAATTTATATAAACAATAAAAATAATTTTACAATGACTTTGTTTTTTATTATGGGAAAAATAGGTTTTGATGGGGCCCCGAAACCTATTACATACGGTTTTGAAGGGATCTGAAACCTAGACCAAAGTGAGAAACTTGCTAATAGTGAATAATCAGTAAATCAACAACAACAAAACATCAACAACCATATGAGATAATAACATCAACAACTCAAGTTGTAAACAATAGGTTTTGTGGGGAACCTAAAACCCTTCACAAAATGGTTTTAATAGGGATCGAAAACCCTAACAAGTGATAATAATCACCTGAATCCACCAGGAAACAATCAACCTGTAACAACCAGACTACAACAAAATAAAAGAGCACTGTGAAGCATCAACAATCCTATAGCACCACCCCACCCGAATAGCCAACCCAACCTCCACCTCAAAAGGAGAGGGCTCCATTTTATAGGAGAAGATGATACAAGAAACCTTACCACCGAAAAAATCTCTTGTTCACGCAAGCTCCACCTTGATAGGAACCAACATAAGAAGCGAGATTTTCCCATTAGCTCAACAACCTCCATCTCCACCTCAATAGGAGAGGGCTCAACATCTAAAGTAGTAGTCTCCACCTCCATAGAAGACAACAACTGAGGAAACCAACAAAAAGAAACTTCAATAGAAAGGACTATCACACCATCCCTTAACATTATGAGAATCTAGTACAAACAAGAAGAGACAAAAAAAACCCCAGCCAACACCCTTTAGCACCAAAAGAACTCGTGTCCAACAAACCATATCTCCACCTCTAGAGAAGATACCCCTGCCATAACCAAATAGGAGGAGGAAAGATCACTAAAGAGGGAAAACTTCACCCCTAAAGGCCAAACAAACACCAGGGTCAAAAGATATAGCAATAATTCCACCCCCAACTAGTTGCAAACAAACATAAACATGGAATTCGTCCATACCCAACCAACCAAGACCCGAGGTCATCAAGAAATGTAGAGGGAACAACCTCCACGACAAAAAGGGCCCAAAACCAAAGGCAATCAAACCACCTTAGAACACAAAAATAGGAGCCAAAACAAACAACCAAGAACGGGAAACTCCAGGAGCCAAAACAAACAACAAAGGAACCAAGATTTGAAACCAGCATTGGAAAGCAAAGCAACCCCAACCTCAACATTCATGAAATGCCCCCACACAAGCCAAGTGGAACTCAAGAAGTGAAAAAAGATCTGAGCAAGAAGCTCCCACGAACATAAGCACCAAACAGACACCCCACACGGTAACAGGGGGTAGACCACCGCACCAAAGCTTGGTGAAAAAGAACAATGTCGTCTGATTATAGCTCTTGCCTCCCCAAAACAAGAGAGCCCACAACACCAAGCATCACCAAAATAAAACCATCATGAAGAGTTGATTGACTAGAAAGAGAAGAGCAAGCACAAGAAATTAGCCCAGAAGAGTCTAACCACAGAGAACAAAGAGACGCCCCATAAATGGCCGAAAGAGACCTAGTCACAGAGCAAACAAAAAGAAAATCCACCCGCCAAATGCTTCAAAAGCAGACCATTGGAGCCCGCTAATAGCAAGGCAAGGCAAGGGAATCCCACCAACGGAGAGAGTGGAGAGAGGGAAAAACCATGAATAGAAACTTCTGACCCTACATGCTAGTCAGGGCCTAACAAATGTTGTGATCTCACCACCAATAACCTCGCCATAGGCCACCAACAAACCACACCCAGCGTCCAAAACGAAGCCACACAAAAGCACCGCACAAGATCCTCACCATCAAAAAGCTCCAAACAAGGACCACTAGAGCCCGCAAACAGCAGGTCAAGGCAAGGAATGCCCGTCAGTAGAGAGAGAGGAGAGAAGACAAGACAATGAAGAGCATCCTCTGACCCTACATGCTAGTTAGGGTGTAAAACATGTCAGAATCTCTCCGCAAATAGCTCTACCACATGCAATCCAAAAACCACCCCCAACGCCAAAGAGGAAGCAACACTGAAGCACAACACCAAAACCTATGCAATAAAAGACCCCACAAGAAGAAGCCATGAGGTAACCATCCGCAACCCGAACAATGGAAGATTGGGAACCAACAACCAATCTCCATCATCGTCTTCGTCAGAGTTCGAGCCTCCATCATCCCATACACCAAAGGATTTCAAAATCCCCGACACAGAGCTCTTCCTGCTCACCTCCATTTTTAAATGATTTTTTGTTAAATCCTATCAACTACTTCATATTAAAAGAAAATTATACTCAATTACACATGACTACCTATGTACCCATTACACATTAAAGTGTGATTGCTAGTTTATAAACCCTTCAACTTTTCCAAAAGTTGTTAAAGAATGGAGTGCACATCATCTCATATAGTAGTTATTTGAGTCTCTCTAGGGAATTTTGTTTTTATATGGTTTCAAAGATTCATTACTAAAAACTATGATTCTCGATGTATAATGGTTCAACCAATTTGATTGCCCTTTCTTATCAATGTGTTGACAATATGAAACATAATTTTTGGGGCCACTCTTTTGTCAAGAAACAATGAAGTGATTTTTAGAGACTTCCTTTCTATTTTTACGTCGAAGGCGTGTCCTGTTTGAGAATAGCCAATTGAATTTGTCCATGGTGCACACTACTCGAGAGGAGATGCAATATGGATCTTTCGTCCATAGCCATTGATCAACTTCGGCCATTTTAACTGATTTGCGACTTTTATTCTCTTATTCACCGTTTGTTCACGTTATCCCCTATGTTTTTCATGTCCGCTTTTGTTGAATGTTTGTCGACGGTTTCTTGGCATAACAAGTTATACGGTTAATTTTTCTTGCCTACATTCATCGAATTGCTTCCCACCATTCAAGGAATTGTTAAAATCTACCCGATTGTCCAATTGTAATAGAAAATTGTACAAAAATTTTAGATGAATGAGTAGTTACCACTTTCTACGAGAATTTTAGCGCACGTCTCCAACAATAATATTGTTTAAAATAAATGTTGTTGGCAAAATCAGTGACTATTGCAGCCATTAAAAAATTCATACTGTAAAATCAATAAAAATAGTTACACCAATTTTGCTTTGCCTAATTTTCCCTCAAATGTTCATTTAAAAGTTAAACCACTAATAGTTTAGTTATAATAAATAAATAAATTTCAAAATATACACATATAATTTAAATTTGATTTTGTCTTTTTTTAAATAATAATATCAGAGAAGAGAGGACAAATATTATATTAAAAAATATTATATATTGATTATATAGTATGATTATATTTAATAATATATAATAATAAATAAAAATATAATTTTATAACATATTTAATATAAATACGTACTTATAACATATAATAATATTTTTAAAATATGTTATATAATTTATACTATATACTACTCAAATATTCAAATATAATATATAATAAATAAATAAATTACATTTAAATATACAATTTATATTATCGTATTATATTTAAAATATACACATATAATTTAAATTTTAGTTTTTCTTTCAATTGATAACAATGTTAAAAAAAAAGGTGTATATTAAATTAAGTTAATAGTAATTATTTTTAAGAATGAAATAATAATAAGTTATGCAAATTACTTAAAATTGATTTTTTAACTTTACAAATTTTAAAATAAAAGCTAAAATTTTAGCTTTAGCAATTTTAATTTACTTTAATGGGGTTTTATTTTTCAAATTTTAATTTATTTAAGAATTTAACTATATTTATGCTCAACTTTATAATAATTTTATATTTATTATTTTTTAAAAGAAATAAACATTTTAATTGATGTAATAAAATGAATTTATATATATGATAGCCCTAAGAGCATATCCATGATTATCTTCAATCATTTACACACATTTCTATGGAATGCCTTAGGAGAACTTGTTCCATATTGACGTAATGAAAACACTTCCAAAATATTTCTAAATATAGCTAGTCCCATATAATAGAAAAGATAGAAAAATAAAAAAACAAATTAAGTGAAATAAAAAGTAGTTGTACTAGCTAAACTATTCTAAAGGTCATTTCCACAAATATGGGATATTTAAATGTGAGCATAGATTAGACTTAGATCTATATACTTACTTTTCACAATGCAAATAAAATTTTGTAATTTTGAGGTGAATTATATATTCTCTTTATCGGTTCTTGATCCTAAGATATCATAGATTTAGAATCTTCACACAAACTACTCATTCTTTAATCACATAACTAAGTATGATTAATTGTTACATTTACTTTTTCATATAGTAACATTTATTGTTTCAAAATAAAAGATAAGTGCACATAATGGGAGACAAAAAAATATTAATATAATAATATTATTATATAATAAAAATATAATACGGATAATCATAAAAATAATAATAATAATAATAATTTAATATATAAACAAAAAAAAAAATTCTAATTGACCTCCTGCACTACACAAATGTACGCCAAAAAAAATCAATGTATTTCTTAATTGAGTTTCCATAATTCTTCGACGTACCCATTGCACATCAAGGTGCAATTGCTAGTTATCATGATTTGAATTAGAAAGAATATATTTTTACTCTAGGAATGCACAATAATATGATTGTTGATTATGTTAGAAACGTCATCTTAATATGTATATGGAAAACTAGATGTGTATTTGTCCTTTCTAATTCAATTTTCATTAAAAATTTATTATTCTAAGATTTTACCCTAACATCTCTCTACAAATTACTTATTTTTCCCACAACTTCAAAATTAATAAAAAAATACAAAACACATAATTCAACTCCAACAAATTAAAAACAAATATTACAACTTTAAACCAACAATATTTTATTGTCAATCTACAAGAATTATTTCAATTCATAGAATAAACCTTTATAACTTTTTAATTACTTTCAACCTATTTTATGAAAACCTCATGATTGTTGATTTACAGTGTTGCCTTGTAAAGATTCTCTTCTCCGTGACCAGTTGGTGGCAGTTCATTCGTTGTAAACTGCATTGTTCAATATAAAAAAATGTCAGACTCCCGACATCCATCCTTATCTAGACAGAGACTCGACCAATAGTTATACACCATAAATTTCACGTTGTGTAACTGGTCTGGTATGTCTTGGTGATTTGAGTGAAACGACCATTCTCCTCATCAGATCGCTCCACTACAGAAGGTTGGGAGAGCACTGAAGTGGGTTTAACACCCGAAATCTTTGCCCCAATTTCCATGATACCCACCTCCTTCTTTGTCATGGGGATCACCTCCTTCTTCACAGTCATACACATACTGCTCTTAACAAATCTGTCAATGGCTGTTCCTGCCAGTGTTAACAGAGCCGCTGCCCTTGAAATAAACAAGGCAGGCCCTTACATAGGCCTAATAATGGCCGATCAATCGGAAGAACAGACGCTTCTTGCTGCAGGCGTTTTCCAGCCCTGTACTAAGAATCCATGGCTCGATTTCTCCGGTTGCTCTGCTACACTACACTCAGTTTAGGTTTGCATTTCATATTTGTCAAACACAGAGAAAATGAAATTTAATGCCATTCCAATTCCCAGGTCGGAGGTTCAACATCGGAAGCATCAATGGCCAGAAAATTATATATGTCAGATGTGGTGAGCGCAGGGTAATTAATTGATCTTCACTTGCTCCACAGTGACACCTAATATTTGTGGGTATTGTGTATATTATTCCAGTTGGACTGAAGAAACTGTCGGTTGTTTTCCTTTTTCTTTTTGCTTTGGATTTGGTGTAGTTGAATGCAGGTGTGACCACTCAAATGCTGATAGACTTGTTCGACATAGCCGGTGTTGTGCACTATGGAACAGCAGGCAATGCAAATAATTCTCTTTCTATTGGAGATGTCAGCATTCCCAAGTATTTTGCGTACACAGGCTCGTGGAAGTGGACGGTATGAACCTAATTAACCTAATTGTTTTTATCTATAATTTTTCTGCACAACTGTGTATATTTTTTTATTTTTTTTAGATGATGTTTCAAATCACATTCAGTGATACGCTAATATGCTTAAAGGATAAGACAATCAGTTTGGAAGTTCTTAACACTGTTAATAAATGGCAAGCCTAATTTGCCTGTTATGGTTTGTCAGCTAGATATGTGGAAAGTTGTCTGTGATTCTATTTTTTCTGATGATGAATCACACTCCGAAATATTGATCTAAATAAACATACACAATTGAATCCAGAAACTTTCATAACTGTTTTTACCCTGTTATGAATGCTCTCTAAAATTTGGGTACCAAATAAACTGCAATGGTTGATTGAACACAGAATGCCTATATACAGCTGTTTATAACTAAATATGGGCAGAAATCCTATATAGCTTCTAAAATATGGGTTTATATATAGCCAGATTATGTATTTCTTCCCTTTCTACTTGTGTCGTTCTGAAGTTATTGATCTGGGAGTCATTACTTTTATTTGGGCAGAAATTTGGCACAGAGGTGGAAGACCAGTTTGGGTATCTGCATTTTGGAAACTATGATGTACCTTCGGGAAACAAAACAAATCTGCTGAGCAATATAATTTTTCAGCCTGAGGATTTTTTCTCCGAAAACAGTGAAATGCAGGAAGTGTTTTGGCTGGAAGCAACCCAAAAATGGTTCTACACTGCCAGCAAACTTGAGGCATTTCCCATGGCTAAGCCCTCTGCCCTGAATTTTATTTTATTACCTTTTTATTCTGTTAATTGTGAGCCTGCATCTGACTCTTTTCAACGCCTAACTGCTGTTATAATTGATGCTGGTAATATTTTAATGTTCAACTACAGGGACTAAAACTGGAGGGATGTGTTAATAGTACATTCTGCCTTCCTGAAGTCCCAAAGGTAGTGGTGGGACTGAAAGCCTCCAGTGCAGATATCTTTGTTGATAATGCCGCATTTAGACAATTCTTGTTCAATCACTTTCAAGTGGCCTCTGTGGATGAAGAGAGTGCAGCCATAGCAATGGTCGGTATTTCATTTTTTCTGGGGAATCCCTCTTTGGATGAATACCCACAAACTAGTATTAACAACATTTAGTATATGAAGTTTCTTGGTGCCCTATAAGGATTTTAGGTATTATATTGAAAATGAAAGTTCAGAGAGTTACAGACATGTCAAGATCTTAAAAGGCTTATGTTGGTCTCTGAAACTGTATTTACTTGCAGATCTGCCAATCAAGCAGTGTGCCAGTAATTGTGTTTAGAGGCTTATCTGATTTGGCTGGAGGTGACAAGGAAAACGTTTACTCTGTGTTCAGCTCTTTGGCTGCTAAAAATGCCCTGACAGCTGCACTTGCTTTCTTATCTCTGTTACAAAATGCCACAGAAGCTGGAGGAGTTTCAAATACCTTTCAATTTCTCGACATCTGATAAGATTAAAAAAATTAAAAACTAGAAAATTGAGATCTCTTGATCAACCACCAATAATTGATTGGGGGAAGAAAGGATACACAATAAAAGATGAATGTAATTTTTGAAGGTTGATTGATTAAAAACATAGAATGCTTAAAAATATTGGGGACAGAAATGATTTAGATAATTAAAAGAGGGAAAAACATTTGATATGGATTAGGATTTATGTAATTATGATACACAATAAGAAGATGAATGTAATTTTTGAAGGTTGATTGATTAAAAACATAGAATGTTTAAAAATATTTGGGACAGAAATGATTTAGATAATTAAGAGAGGGAAAAAACATTTGATATGGATTAGGATTTATGTAATTTTGATTTCTGTTATGTTGTGTTGAAAATTGAGAAATTAAATATGGAATTAAATTGATTATTAGAGACTAATGATGATTAAGATTGAAGATTTTGAGTGCTTAGTGATTTGGTTCATTTCGTGTAATCTTTCATAGATTGTATGATTTTGTCTAATGAAGAAATTAATCTTCAACATGTGTAGAAAATGTTCTCATGGATGATAGTTGTGTTAGGAAAATAGGGTGGTGTAAAGAGCATCATTAGGAGCTTACTATGAGAATGTTGAAGTACAAAACTTCCTTAATCTGAAATCAAGCTTTTAAATTAAATTTAACAAAAATTAAAATAGACAAGTGGTGCCACTTAATGTGATTATTGATTGTTGGTTATGTGAAGTTCCAATGCAAGTACATTTGTGACATCAATTGAATTTGATGTACTAGTGATTGATAGACAACTTTGTGAAGGTGGCAATGAATGTTGATTTATTGATTGTTAATGTTCAATGCCAATTGATGATTGATTCTTGTGAGAGAAGATGCTTTTGTATGATCTTTTGATCATTTTCAAGAGTGTATGATAATGTCAAATTATCCTAAGACGATGTCTTTAAATATACAACCCTAAATGAATAGTTTAACTTTTTTGGTAGACATGCATGGCTATATCCCAACATTGTCAACCTTGAAAAGCAAGAATTAAATTTGGACATGCTTGTGATCTATATCAAGAATGGAAAGGCATTGGGAATTGAGTCGAATATTTTGAACTAATACATTTGATATAACAAAGAGAAAGATTAAGGTGGAAGTCAATATATCAACCAAATTAAATTATGTGATAAAATTATACTTCAAAAATATCTATATAAAATAACATCAACATAATAAAAAAAATCAAATATATATTTTTGCAAACCTAAATTATATAATATGTATACTTAAAATAAATTATAGAAAAAACAAACATTAATAATATATTATGATTTGTAATTCTCTATATATAAGATTTGTAATTCTCTATATATCAATCATACACTTTTCTTTAAGATATTGTTTAAAATGGTTCAATAGTAGTTTTAGGATATTTGTGAGTTTGATTTTTAGTTTTTCAATTTCTCTTAATTACTGTTAGATTATAGAATTTGAATGTTTAATATTTTTAAAATATATATATATAATTAATCTTTGATAATTTTAATATGTTTTTATTTATATTTGTTGGTTATCTATCATATAGGTTTGTGGTTTCTTGTTTTACAAGGTGATTGTATTTGTCTATGTTGAGTATTGTGAAGGTGTTATTTTCTATCATGATTTGTATAATAGTTTTACAATCTTTATTTTTTATTATTATTTTTCTTCTTTCTATATGACTTGTATAATTTATGTTGTTATCTTATGTTCAATTTTGTCTTGTTGTGGTAGTTTCTTTCCTTGCACCCTCCCTCACAAATCTTTTATTATTATTTTTCTTTTTTCTTGTATAATTTATGTTGTTATCTTATATTCAACTTTGTCTTGTTGTGCTAGTTTCTTTCCTTGTACCCTTCCTCACAAATCTTCCTCTCAAATTCTTTTGAATTGTATTTTGGTAGTTTGCCCAACATATTCCCAAAAATTGAAGCTCTTTGTGGTTGCTTTGTTTTCTTGAGCCCTAATAATTGTTTCAGATATTTTCAATTCTTATACTTATGTTCCTATTCATCCTCTTTCTAGGCGTGGGAGTAGCTTTAAGAGTCAATTTTTTTGATGTGAAATCTAATAAGATTCACATTCTTGGGATGAGGAGCAATATTATGCTGATATTCATTCTTAGATTTTGAAGACATACAAGCCTTTCCATTTTGAATATTTACTCATGTACTCAAAGATTTTTTATAGTGGTTTAGGGTTTGGACAAAGATTGAGTGTTTCTTCTTAATGATCACCTTTGGTTTTGGGACAAGAATTTTAGTTATATGTGTGGACAAGAAAACATAGAACAAGAAAAAATAAGTAAACCATAAAATTGAAATCTTCATTTCATGCCTAATCACCACCTTCGATTAAGCTAAGAGACTTATGCACATAAGATAAAAAAAACTATAACGCATTCATCACCAAAGCCTCTTGTTGCACACAAAGTGTGGATGTGCTTAAGATTTGTAATGAGAGATAAAATGTTGGCGCTCAAATTAGTGACATAATAATGCATTAAAAAGTGTCGATAAAAAGGCTCATGAGAGGTTTGGAGCCATGAGATACCTCCAAGCGTCACCTTGCAATTGGTGCACAAAATTATTTCCATGATCCAAGGAATGTGGATGGTGATCTTCTTGGAAAAGGATGGATGGTAAGGATAAAATGGAATTTTCTAGAAGACCAACAATTCATTTTTTGAAGTTATGTAAAGGGCTAAGATTTTTTGGATTGAAGGGATGGATAAGATTGAATGAAAGAATTTTATGAAGACTTGTGAAGCAAGGGTCATGTACATACAAAAGTCACTTTTTGGACACATGTGCAACCTTGGACTTTGAGCAAGATTTTCTTGATTAATCATGTTTTGACTTGTGCAAATAATTAGCTAGATTAATTAATTGATTTTAGTCAACTAATGATGTGAGAGGAAAAGGGGTGATATATATATATATATATATATATATATATATATATATATATTGGAATAGGGATGATGGACTTAAATATAGGTTGGACATTAAAAATGGTTGATTAATTGAATAAATTGTCCTAGTTTATCCAATTAATGCTAGAAGAAGGGTTAGATTAATAAATTATATCATTGAAAATATTTAATTAATGTTGGTAGAAAGATCAAGTCAATTAATTAAATGAATACCTTGAGAGGTGATTTTAGGTGTCTACATTATTTCTCCTCTTTGAGATAGCATTGCAACTTAGCAAAAGAAATTTTTTCTCAAAGAAAAATAAAATATAGCACTTTTGGGATGAAAAGGGTGGTGATATGCTCTAGTTGGTTAGAAAAAATGGTGTTAGTAAGACAAAGGGATGATGCCCCCTCAAGAGATCAATAGGGAAAAAATAGTGAGTTATCTCTTGAAAGATTTAAAAAAGAGAAAAATAGGATAGAGGAGGAGAAATGAGGAGTAACAAAATATTAAAATAAAAATCTAGAAAATGAAAAAATGGAAGGAAAAATGGTTAAAGGGGGTAAAATTTTTGATAAGGGGGGCAATTTATGGGTTGGGAGTGAATAAATAGAGTTGGAGGCTGAAAATATTTCATTCTAACACTCAAACTTAAGAGTCCATAGAGAATAAAAATAAGGAACTGACAAAGGATGGAGAACATGCCAATAGATTGACACTAAGTGGAATGAATGAGGAACTATAGGTGATTTATTGAGGTAGGAGTACTATTACCTACAATTTAGGCTTAAGATGTATTTAGGGTCATTAGTGGGGGGTAGAAGAACTAAGAAAGTGCACACACCAAACTATGAAACTCACCTTTTACTGTTATGTAGGGTAATCAAGGGCATGCATGGAAGGGTGGCATAAGATAAGTATTTTGGTGCATACATCGAAATAAATTTATACGTAGGAGAAATGACATGGGTGGGGGTCCTAGAATATTTATAATATTTGGTGTATGTGTGCATCTTGAAATGTATATGTTTCACCCTAAGGTTTATGTATGTTTTGGCATGTGCACTCATAGTGAGATTTATGTGTTTGATAAGGTGCAATGCATGCATGTATATATTGGTGCATATGTAGAAAAGAGGATTATAGAAATATTTGACATTATTTCTGGCTAGATGTAGAAGTGATTGCTTCTACTAATAGCATCAAAGAGGTCATAAGTGTTGCAACTAATAGTGCAATTGATGAGCTAGATTGGGGTCACTTGAAGTAGTGAAAATTATGGCACATAGTTCAAATGTCATAAATTAGGGTGCATAGGTCTATGCTTATAGTATTGGTGGAGAGATGGAGTGAGATGAGTAAGTTTCAATTTACTATACGAGATATTAATGTGACATTAGAGGACACATGGACAATATTGTAGATCATGGTCTATAAGTACTAAATTTATTACCAAGCTCATGATCTAGAAGTGGCTTTGGGAGGAGTGGCATGCCTCATATGAACTTGTCACTAGACATGGATTTGTGCATGGAGCTTGTAGAGGATCTACCATTTATTATAGAAGCCCTTGTTAACAACATATTACTTCCTAACAAAACCAGTCACTTATTCTCAATTGGATTGACACACAAATATGTAGGTGTATGGGAGGGAGTTCGTGTGGGTCCTATGGTTTCAACACAAAGCATGACCGAGTTATATTAGAGAGTAGCAGGTATACTTAAACTTGAAATATATATGGATAGAAATGAGGTGAACACAAGGGGGGCCTAAAGGATAACAAAGTTCATTTATTACACATGGAACTTACAAGAAGGTTTTCACCATGGTACTTTTCCAAGGTGCCACAAGGAGTAGTTTTCACCAAAGGACAATTTTTCTCTTTACTTTTTTTATTTTTAATTTTTCAGAAAAAATTAATATTTTTCATTAGGATACTCTACATATTAAGCATGGAAGCACTTAGGGTGAAATTTTCATCAATTCTTCAAGTTCCTAACCATCTAGAGTGGTTAATTTATAAACACCTATGCCATATTTGGTGATGACAACATAGGGACCTAGCTAATTAGGCTTAAATTTGTCTTTATTATCTCAATCATAACTATTCCTTTGATTTTCCTTCAACACAAGATCACCAATGTCAAATTTAAAAGCTTTTATTTTCTTGTTATAAGTGTAATGGAGATTATTCAAATAGGACTAAAAGTGATTTAGGGTGGTCAAACATTGCTCGTCAAATAGCTCTAACACATGCAATCATATAATTGTTGTTAGTGTAATTAATATTTAATTACACTTGCATAACTTTACTTAGGTTTTGCTTAGGTGATAATTAGTTTACTTAATTAATAAGTAATCTTTATTTAGTTGAGTTGTTTTTAGGTCAAAATTACGGTTGCATGCAATGCTTTTATAAAACAATTCTCTTATTGTAATTTCTTAATTCTAACATGGTATCAAAGCCTTGACATGCAGCCCCTTCTCAAATTCTGGAGAAATTCATTGCAGAGTTCGTTCGAGGTTCCTCGAGGGTATCATGCCTTGAGTTTATTTATGTAGCATCTTGGATCAAATTGGGCTTCATCATTGGATTCGAAGTACTGGAAAAAGTCAGGTTTGGCTTTCATTTTGCAGATTTTGGTCATCATTTGCAAGATCTGTGAGGGTTTCAAGCTCGATGTTTTTTTGCAAGCTCTGGAGGTAGCTGATTTTTCTGAGCACTTTGGGAACAAACAAAGGTCACCATCGCGTTCACAGTGGCCAAAAACCCTAGGAACGCCTGTCAAATCATCGATTTTTGTGAAGTTGGTTTCTAAGGCAAAACGTACGGCATCCCCGACACGCGTTACGAGGTGATTTTTTGAAAAATTAAATTAAAAAATGCCATTAGAACAGCGCGGCCAGTAGAAAGGAGGGCGCCACCGCTGCACCACCCGGCGGCCACCAGGAGCAGCGGCCCCCGGGCGGCGCCGCCCCTAAACACCGCCGCTTGCAGCTCAGCCCTCGCGGGCTCCTTCAACACAGCCGATGGTCATATGGGGGATCGGGCGCTATGTGCCCAGCCCCCGGTCGACCCCTCAGCCCCAGCCGCGGTCACATGGGTGACCAGGGGCTCCGCCCCAGCCCCCTGCATGCCAGCCCCTTGGGCTGCCTGGAGGCCTTATTGGCCAAATTGGAGCACTTTTAAAAAATTGGGCATAACTTTTGCGTACGGTGTCCTTTTTTCACAAACGAGATATCGTTGGAAAACTGATTTCGATGCCAATCCAGTGGTGTTGGTAGTTTTTTCTGATTTTTTCCAATTTCATTTTTCAGGTCCTTGAACTCATAACTTATATTTTTCACTTCGGAGGGCATATCTTTTGACTCAGTGATCCTTTTTTTGCCATTCTCACGGCATTGGAAATTTGGTTCAGTCCTCTACACAGATCTAATAATTTTATGTTTATGCATGTTTAGGCATTCTCTCATTTTTCAATCATTGGGTATTGTAATAAATGAACTGATATAAAGTTCCATCAGGGGGGTTTCTTGCATAATAATCTTCATTGTATTTTGATGGCAACTCGCATGGGTTGTAATCTGGTTTCTTAGTTTCTTTTGGCCATATTTTGTCTTAAGCTTGACACATATCAGATTCATATCGGTTCACACTTTAGATTGAGAGCCTATGGTTAATGATCCACATCGGATCCATCTCAGTTTGAGGGCCACTACATTTGTGGTTAATGTTCCTGAGTCTTTATGGTACTTATTCCCATGGAAGAGTTTTAGTTTCAGTTTGGTATCGACATCAAGATTCACGGCTTCCAAATTTTGTCATCACCATATCATCTACTGTTGCTTTATGGATTCCAGGGTTGTTCCAGTTTGGAGTGTTCGAGTGTTCTGTGACATTGGGTCTGCTGTTGCTTTTATCATGATTCCTTGAGTCAATCAGTGACTCTCATTCGATTTCAGTAGTAGACAATAGTATTTTTCCTTGCTTGCCAAATTTCGGTTCCAGTGTTACTCTACAGAGTTCTTCCAATGCTTCTTTGCAGCAGTCATCTCATTGTAGGGGGGGTTGTCCCACTAGGTTTTCCTTCTCTACCTCATTATTGCATTTGTACATGGGTACATGATCAGGCCTTGTTGTCGAGACCCATTCATGCTTTCTTGCATTCATCTTAGTTTTAGGTGCATGCTTATTTAGTCTCCCTAAGTTGCACTTATGGGGGGGTGTTAGTGTAATTAATATTTAATTACACTTGCATAACTTTACTTAGGTTTTGCTTAGGTAATAATTAGTTTACTTAATTAATAAGTAAGCTTTATTTAGTTGAGTTGTTTTTAGGTCAACATTAGGGTTGCATACATTGCTTTTATAAAGCAATTCTCTTATTGTAATTTCTTAATTCTAAATATTATCAATTTGCACATTGACATGCAAAGCTCTGCTTTTTTTATGTTTTCTCTTATGTGGAAGGTGTTTAAGTTTGCATGTCTGATGTAGGGTTTCTAACAATTGTGTACTCATCATCGTCAATGAGATGATGCAAGGAAATGTATAGCGACAATATTTCGATCTCGATTGGTTAGATGAACTCAAATTCAAAGAATGGGGGATATGGAGTCATGCTAGTGGGTGTGTGGATACTAATGTGATCAACCCATAGGGAAAGATTAAGTTATAGGTTCCAATCACAATTAACATCATTGACAATCTTCTCAAGGATTTTGAGAAAATTTATTGGACTCATTTTCTTCACCATTTTTGTACATACTATGAAGTGGGCTATTGATATTTGATATAAAATAATTCAAACATAATGTGAAAATCATGGTTTTGGAAGGATTTTCCATTACCAATGAACAATGACAATAGTGATGCCATAGTAAAAAATGATATAGTGGAGGATAAACTTGAATATTTGTTAGCATATGGTGTAGGTGAGGGGATAGATTTGACCCACTTGGAAAAATACTTAATGGAAAATTTGATGACAATGTGGCCACAAAAGGGGTGAATCTTTCTAATGAGATCAAGTCCCCATTGTGAAAAGATCCATGGAGTAGCAATAGCCTATAAATATTATGATGCGAATCAGGTCTTTGTGTTGTTGAATAGTACTATGTTATAATTTTGGTGTATGTTTGTTTTCATTGGTTTATTTATGGCTTGTGACCCTAGTTTACTTTTTTCTTTAAACTTTATGCCTTGGGGCCTTTTCTGTATGGGTATAACACCTTGTAAATGTTGCTTATATTATCAAAAACATGTGGGGAACATTAATTTTTTTTATTTTTATTTTTTTAGACTATAGGAATGGAGTAGCCCTCCTATAGATTGTAGTGTTCTTGGTAAAAAAAAAATCACCTGATCGGTGACGTTGGCGTGACACGCCCTTCGGTACTATGGGGATAGAGGGGAGACTAGACCTTGTGACCTCTTGTTTGCAACAGGATGCTTTAGCCAATCAAGTTAGGCTCCCACCCCGTGGGGAACATTAATAGAAAATGTATTAGGAGGAAGATAATTTATAGCAATATCAATACCCTATAGGAAATCCATACATTAGGTATACCAAGTATTCTTAATCCCTTGTTCACATAGCTCCATAGATTATTGAAAATGTTTATTGAATAATTACTATGTCCAATTATTGTATCTACTTTGTGACACTAGAGTCTAGAAGATACAATGTTGTTTGGGCATCCTAAAACTACCATTGGAAACATTATTTTAAACATATTAAGTTTAACATAACCCTTACATGATCTCTCTTTGCAATATGAAGCATATTGAAAAGATTTCATGAAAGGTATACCAAAGTATAATCTCTCTTAGTGTTTTTGATAAGATAAGCAACATTTATAGGGTGTTGTACCCTTCACACAGAAAGCCCAAAGGGCTAAAGGACAACATAGTTCAAATAGAACTTGAACTAGAAGAATAATCAGAAACAATTAACCGACAGCTGTAGAACAACCAAATACTTAGATAACCCCTGAAACAAAGGGATCAAAATTGACTCCCCGAACCTGAGGCCGAGAAGAGGTAATGAATTTGGGGAGACCCTTCTTCTTTCTCAACACAACTGACCAAGAAGGCTCGGAATCAAAAACCAATGAACAAGGCGAGGGGAGCAAACCCACAACAACCACCATGCAGCGAGGGAGTCGGCAGCGAGGCAACGGAAACAGGAGCAAACAAAGGTCCAATAGAGTCGATCAACGAACGACGTGTAGGTTCTGACAGAACAACGATAGTAGAGGGTGCTGACGGGACAGAGACAGCAGAAGGCTCCACGGAAAGGATAGTCGGAAGAGGGTCTTGGGTAGTCACGAGAGGATCAGCCTCCAAAGAGGAAATAACCAAAGGAACTCCCAAAGGAGGAGAGCCCATAGTGAGATGGTCTGAGAGCATCCTTCCACCAAGTCGTAGTGCCCTTGCAGCAGGCAAGAGGGCAAACAGAGGCCAAGTGACCCACCGAAAAGCAACTCCTACACCGAAAGGGGAGACCCTCATAGTTCAAAAGTTGCTTCCAAGGTCTGTCCTCCACTAGCAAGACCACATCACCATGTAAAGGTTTGGAGATGTCCAAATCGACTAACAACTGAGCTACCATAGTATGCCCAAGCTCCCTAGTTGTAGAGTCCACCATTAAGAAGCGTCCAATGGTGTTGCCAATAGCTTCGTAACATGATTCCTCCCAAAACTGGAGAGGGAGATTCAGCAGACGGATCCAGACAGGTTTGGTGTTCAACAGCTCCATGAGGGCATTGAACGAGCGAGACCAAGGCCTGATGGATAGAGAATGAATATCCACATCCACCCCCTATCCAACACACAATTTCGCTTCGCAGAGGAAGCAAAGGTAGCAATAAAAAAAACCCTAACGCTAGGGTAGAGCTCGATCTCCCCATAAATCAACGGCTTCTAGGAGTTAGACACCCAAGCATGGAGATCAGGGAGGGAAGGCCATAGGCCATTAAACCTGCAAACCACTCTCTGCGCCAAATAATACACCTCGTTTTCGACCACCTCAGAACCACAGACCACCACAAGAGAATCCCGGGCACAGGGCAAAGGCTGACGAGCCTGAGCAGGGGGTCGAGAACCCACCTTAGCAGCCTTAGAAAAGGATTTCACCCAGCCAAAATAACCTCCAGCAGGAGATGGGACGTCCAACCCAGGAACAGAGTCCTCCAAAGTAATAGCAAACAGAGAAGTAGCCACCTAAGGAGGGGCACCGTGCATAACACCAGGAGAAGCGCGCCCAACACAGTCTGAAGACACGCTACCTTGAGGGAGGTCAGTGCAAGGAACAAAAGGAGGGAAACCAGCGGAAGGGCCCCCACCGGCCACACCCCCAACAACCGTCGCGCCTAGGCCAAGAACGTCGACGCCAATTGTCACGCCCAAGCAAACGCCCATGCTACCCTTAGCGACCACAGCAGGAGCGCCGACTACAGGAGCTGACGCAGGAAAAGCCAGCACGCCATCGCCGTTTGAAACAAATTCGAGTCGTTGGCTCCCACTCGCACCCATGAGAGACATTGTTACTTTATAATCTCTCTTAGTGTTTTATTAAAGGGTAAATATGTTTTTATAGGCTCCTAAAACCCAAGTACAACAAAAACATCATCAAAAAATAGTTGACATCAAAATAGCAACAACAAAAGAGAAAGGTTTCAAGGGTTTGGAACTTTAAACAAGGTCAATCAATGGATACTAGAAAATTCATTCAACAACATAACTATAACCAAGCTATCATTGGAAAGCAACCAACCCAACTTATACTACCCCTGACCCCTTCCTAGCAATCCACCCACCCATAACCCAAGGATCAAATCCTTAAAAAAATTATGAAGACATTCTTCCTTCTTTGAACAATCATCCAAGGTGCATCATAATCTAACTCCTTCGAATGTGGAGAGAGGGGGAGTCCTCAATTGACACCTCAACCATAGTCACCTCCTATGATGAGGAAGAACGACTTACCAAAGAAGTTGTATGTTGCACAAAATCTACATAGTGGGTAGAAGTAAGAATCCCCCCACAACACATCAACTAGGCAATCAAAACAAACATTGGAGATGCCTCAACCAATTCAAAAGGTGAAGTCCTGACATGGAGTGATGAAATTTCCTAAACCACACCAACCTTAGGGAAAGTCACCCTAAGAGGAGCCTTTGTGATCACATCATGATCCACCAATGAAGAATCAAGTGACTCATCCACCAAAGAGTCAAAAATAGAAAAAACATACACAATCAAATGATCAAGGAGGGCATTCAACCACTATGTATTTGAGCTTGCGTTCGTAGGAAGAACAAGGACATTCAAAAGTGAGATGTTTAATTGTAAAGTATCATTTGCATTGAAATAGTAAGCTCTCATAATCAAGTAGCTAAATATATTACCTATCATCAATCATCAAAATAGCATCCCCATGAAGAGCCCTAGAAATGTCAATGTCCACAAAAATATGAGAAAATGAAGAGTGGCCTGTGTTGGACATGATTGAATTCACTTTAAAAAATAACCAATAGCATTGTTGATATCCTTAAAGAAGGAACATTCCCATAATTAGAGAGGGAGATTAGGCAACATCACCCAAACTGGCATAGTACTAAGAGATTCAGTCACAAGGTTGAAAGAAGGGAACCACAATATAAGAGAGATGAAATGCTCACCGTACATCCACAACCAATATCCAACACCAACTATGTCCTATGGAGTTTGAAAGCTTACGATAAAGAAACCCCTAACACAAGGATAAAGTTTTATTGCACCATTAATGAGAGGCCTCGAAGACTCCAAAACCCACTTACACAAGTGTAGAAAAGAAGGCTAGAAGCAATTAAATATGTAGATCAAACTTCAACAAGCATAATAAGATTCATTGTCAATCACATCCTACCCATAGACCATGACAAGGGAGGAGTGTAAACAAGAAGTCCAACTTTAAGATGTTGACGAAAGCAAATAGAATCAATAGGAGTCCTCACATCAAACATGATTGCATGAGACATATCATGACCTACCTCATTTACCCACACCATTTAAAATATTCTAGAAGACCCAAAAATATTTCCCATGACACCTTCAAATATGTGGTCATTTGAGCCAAATGTAGGAGATTGTGTGGCATCAACAATCGTACGAGCATCACCAAGTAAAGGACAACCATTTTACCAAATCATTTTGGAGATTCCACACCACAATTATTACACCCATCATGACCCAAAGGACATGCCATCAAGAATAGACCTGGAAGTCATAAGAATGTGGGTGACAAGAACCACAAGCAAGGAAGATGCAACCCCTAATGCCAATTCCAACTTCTACATAGACCTTAAAGGCACCATAGAGCAATGGGAAAATTCACTTGAATGTAGAGTTAGGGTTTTGAGAGCGTCTTTGAGTTAATTGATAAATAATAATACATGAATTGATTTGTTTAACTAATCTCTCTTTCTTAGTTGTATTGACAACTAGGATCTTAATTTTTTTATTCTAGATAAATTCTTTTTACCAAAGCTATGAGCCAAAATACATTGTTCTCAAAGGAAACATCAAAGAAAATCAAACAACAATGATCCACAACATGAAATACTCAACACAAAGGTTGTAATCACAACAATGATCTTAATTTTAGTCAAATTCATTTGAAACCCATAACTATTAGAAAATGATTCAATATCAAAATACCATCAACACTATAAAAAAAAACATTTACAAATGATAAAATAACATTTGATTATATGATAAATAATACATTTGTCATCTAGTTTCTTTAAATTTGTGATGATCTCTTTCAATTCGTAAAGTAGAAAGAAGGAAAATATACCAACCCATGAAGATGGTAACAATAAATTCTTCTTTAAATACTATCAAAGCAAATTTTGAGATCAACATCATTATTCATAAATGATTTGTGCACTTTCAGAAAAAAAAATATATATATATTATTATTATTTTAATTTATTATGTTACTCAAATAATCTTAAATTTGTATACCATTGTTGTATTGTAAGCCCTACAAATGATCATATATTAGAAAAAATATATATAACATTTAGTGAACAATCAATGAAATATAAAAATTAGAAGAATTAAAAAATAATAATAACAATAATGAAATATAAAAATTAACAATTCAATATTCTTCCCAATATTTTCCTTCATATTTCATGTTTATGATCCAATTAAGGCTCTCACTGAAATAGACTCAAAGAAAGTAATAGACTTTAAACCTTCAAATAACATTGATTGTCTTTAAACTTCAAAAGTGAACTTAATAAACACTCTTAAAGTACAAGATACCAATCTTCAGCTATAACTTCATATATGGTTTTAAAATTTTGATATAATCACTTGTAGGCTTATCTTACTAGAGTTCATCCCAAAATATGATGTTTGTGGTCAGCTCATTCAACTATGAATTAAGATGTTCATCCAAAGTTCAGTTATGCATAGCATTATATTCAACAATTTCAAGCATAACATTATAGTATGTTTTATGTATATTTCATTGTTAGAAATAATTCTTTATGTAAGTGATGAACGTCATAATTTTAAATTTATCACATCATTAATCAAAAATTACTATAATTTATATACAATAAAAAGTACATAATTAATTAATTCAAATAATCTGAAATACAACATTAATAAATTGATGAAACTAAATTAAATAGATTTATGATTAACCCAATCCACATCTTCTTTAACAATTTATATCTATCAAAGCAAACATCTATTTTCATAAAAAAAAATACCCAGACATCTTCCAAATCCATGCTCATAATGCCATCCAAATCTAGAACTCGCAGAATAAACTTGTTCAAGTCAACCAAAATAAGGCATAAATTCCTAGTCAACACTATCTACAACTAAGAGAAGGATGGACCAACATAATTCTCCTCTAACTACATTTTCCTTCCCAAGAGAAAAAAATGTAATCAATATTAATAATCAAATACCTCAACCAAATGATGCTAACAAAATGAGAAACTAATACATATACAATAAATGCAAGGAATCTTTCACATGAAAGATTTTGATCATGCGTGCTTCAAAATTTTACATTGCAACTTCATGCTCCAAGATATAATTGCATTCCCCAAGACAACATCTCTCCATTTTAAAAATTCTGCATCCCATGTTATCCCTAGCCCGTGGTTCTTTATTATCTATAATAAAGAGTAACAGCACGGATAAGCTTAAAGGCAACATATATGCTTTGAAACAGGCCTTGAGGCTATCAGAGCCATATAACTCTAATGTCCATACTTCTGAAACTCCCATTCGCTATTATCTGCAGGCATTAGATAATACACGAATCAGAACTGAAAAGATAAATCAATAAAAATAGTATGTTGAACGAATCTTTGTAACCGCAATAGAAGAAAAGAATGTTTGGAATTCACACCTAAAGGGCAGACTTGACGTGTCTTCAGCCACCTACTTATGCAGTGAAAGTGGAAGGCGTGGTTGCATACTCCTGTTTTACAAGTAGAAGGCAAGTCAATGTCGTAGCATGTAGAACCAATCTAATTAAAAGAATTTTCTTTTTTTAGAAACATGCAATGAAACCTAATTAATTGCCCTCACTCAATAGCAAGGTTGGCACAGAAATGGAAAATGCATAACAAACTTAGATAGGAAAAATAAGTGCCTCAAAAATAAAATTCACTTCAAGCATGAATTTATAGCATAAAACAATGTCAAGAACAAAGTAGATATGAGTCCTGACATTTGAATTTAACGAGCACAAAAATATTATCATATCAGGGCATTCTCAATGTCATGTCCCTTTTGATGTTGTAAATAGCCTGCATAATTTGAGCAAGCGGCCTGTACATAGCTCTAACATCTTTAATGTTCTTGATCACTTCGCTAGTTTGTCTGGCAGGTGTTCCGGCAGGACTATCTTTGGTGTCAAATATGTCTCTACCTAGTTAGTAAAGGTCATTTTCAGTTGGCTGTAGTAGGCATGCCACAATAACAATAACTTCTTACCAGTGCAATATATATTTGTATTAATTACTGATTACTCCATTTCAAACTAAAATAACACCCCTAAGTACAAAATAGTATATGGTAAAAGTAGCCAAAGAAATCTCTACAATGCCCACAGAGTTCAAATATACAAATATATGCTGTAAAACAAAATAGCTTGGGGATTGAGCTGCACATTCTACGGTATTAAGGGATGATGGCAAATCCAGAAATGCAATTACTGTACTCTACATATTTCCAGGTCAGTTTATGAAGATTAGAAAAAAGACTGATGACACCACTAACTGCTCCTATCAAGAGCTCCAGCCCTCCCTTAAAAGAGGAAGAAAGTGTCCGTTATCTTTACATTTGGAAAAGGAAAAATATAACAGTCAAGGAGACCATCTAGGGTGTCAGAAAAATTCTGAGTGATAAATTCTTTGAGAGGCTAGCACTCTTCCACATTCCTAGCAAGACCATGGCTAATCAATCAAGACCCTTTTTCAGAGAACTGTCCATACATTGGCACAATCGCAACTTCCTGCAGCTTTCAACTAAAATTATCAGCTTTATTTTCTACAACTTGAATTCCTTTGAATGCTCCAGTCCATTCAGGTGTTTTTCCAAATTATTCACTTTGCAGATTATACAATCATCAGAATCCCCTACTCAATTTATAGGTCTTTAAAAACAAGAAGAGATTACGCATATGAAGCTAAGATAATTGCAAGGTCGTATCTCTACATGACCATTTTCAGAAATTGTGTTTCACAGCAAAAACTGAATTTTGAGCAGTCATATACTTTCATGTTTCAGTTCTTTAACATACCCCATGCAACAGTACATTCTTCGCTGGTTGCACTAGCTTGATTTGCCTGACACTCAATGCCTATATACAGAACAGAAAACAGATAAAATCATTTCCCGAAAAGTTCAAACTAACAACTAATAACAGTCAATATTACAGAAAAACACATTTGTAGTACTTAACAACACTTCTAGGATTATATATTCTAAACTTGTGTCATCAAGAGTGCAATAATAAAACACATGCCACCAACAAGAAAACTTACAGAGGTCCATGATGTGATTTCTGCAAATGGCACAATTGTCAACAACAATATCTGCATACACATTAAATATTTGCTTAGAACAAAGCAATGGGCTCTAACTGGGAAAAAACAATAACAATTAATCATATTAAACTGTCTATGACAAGCACCAAAGACCAAAAATTTAAATTGCAAAATTACAGAATATTTCTACAAGCAAGTATTCAGTTAAGAAGTTAATTTAGCTTGCATTTACAAGAAATAAAGCTCCATAAGTTATAACTCTTAGTTTCTCTTCTTTCCTATTGAGAGGGCAATCTTTGTTCAAGCGTGTCCAAAAGAATTAAAGAAATAAAGGAAACAGAAAATGGTGAGATTGAGGCGAAGTACTCTTTGAGCATTGACTGAGTTACCCTTAAAACAGTTGAATTCCTATGGGAAATTGCCTGCATACTTCCAGCAAACTCAAACTTTGGGACACATGAAATAATTATATTTTTTTGCACCTACCAAGAGTTGTCCAAACGGTTTTGCCATTTTTCAAAACAAACTCAGCAAGTGTAGAGGCGATGCTTATGAGCCACAATCTGAAACTTCTGAAAACTAAAATACACTTCTGAAAAAATACATTTAACCTGTGATTGTGATATTTCTCAAACATAGAGGAAAATAATACAGAACGGAAATAGATTTGCTTTCTGAGAGCGTGTCTATGCGAACTCAGGCAAAATCCAGGGCAGTATAGGCACTGCCTTAGCCAAAAACAATCTTCATGTTGGAACATGTGTAATCTTGACTTTCACTTGTGTAGTGTTGTGGCCTGAGGCCATCTTTAATGATGTATAATAAATAGATTGAAGAAAATCAGCTCTCTCTCATATTCATGTTTGTTGAAGTTATCTCACTACGTTCCTGAAAGCATTTTCCAGATAGTATCGGAGCAGGTGTTACAATCTCCTCAATACCAATTTTCAACAGATAAGCTTTGTCAAAAGGTTTTGTAATCATTGACAAGATAAATTTATGTCTGAAATTTCACTGATCTAGATTGTATATTTGCCTTATTAACACTAGATCTAACATTTTCAATAATGTGACTTCCTGGAAATTTGGCTAGGAATTCCTTGAATCCACTTAGAGATCTAAATCCATTGTGGAATTTTTGGGGGTCACACTTTTTTGTGTTTTGAAATATTTTGCCCCTCAATATCAGTGGTCAAAGCCAGGTCACAGTTATTAGAGGTTGAAGTTTAAGAGCCTTATTTTATTCTTAAGGTTGCCCTTTTCCAGCATCTAAGCATTGCCCTCCTAGATGACAATCTAGTGAGCATTGGCTTTTGGTTTCCTGCAGACGTGGTCATATCACCAAACTTGCTCTTCAATTTGTGTCTTGGTGCATAATGATGGCCTTCTCACATCCAGCCTCCTTTTGCCCTTGTGCCCCACAAACCCCTTTGAGCCTTTCATGCTCTTAGCCCCTTTTCACAGTTTCTTTTGCACACCTGACTGTCAGCACAGCCCCTTGTGTCCAGCCATCCCTCCTGAAAGCCTTAATAAGGCTTCCTCTTCTCTGTGAGGGTTGTGTCTCCTTTCTGGCATGCAGACTTGTGGCAAAGACACTTTGAATCAACTGAACAGGATTCGAGTCTTATGCTGACAAAGGGGGAAAAACACATTTTTTAGCTTATATATAGCTGAGATTGGCTAATAGTAATCACTCAAAGTCACTTGTTAAACACCAATTCACCAGATCTGCCACATCGTAGCTAGAAATCAAGGCTCTGGTTGAGATCATTCCAGGATGAAGTACAACTATGGCTACTGCAAGAAGGCAAATAATGATGAGAAAGAATGCCAAAATCATATTTGAGTAAGGAGCATGTTAAGCAGACCAATATAGAAAGAAAATTGCTCAAATCACACACTGCCTTATGTGCCTCTTCTCATTCTAGAACATCTACTGAATGGCTAGTCGACTCAGGAAGTATTTGTCACATGGCTAATCATAAGGGCATACTCTTCAATTACTCCACACTCCCATCAAGGAGAAAGGGTTGCAATCAAGATGATTCTACCCTCACTCTATCTAGAAGCAGTGATGTTCAACTTAGAAACTAGTTGTCAAATGACTAGTCATAAGAGCATGCTCTCCAATTACTTCACAATCCCATCAAGGAGAAAGGGTTGCAATCGAAGATAATTCTATCCTCACTGTATCTAGAAGCAGTGATGTCTCCATCAACATGTGAGTTTCCAAGAACCGCTGCATATACCAGATATGAGTCTTAACCTTTTATCTGTCTACCACATCACTCATGCCAACAATAAAGTTGAACTCCGGCCAGACAAGTGGGTCATGAAAGACATGGATAACAACTATAAGACAGTTGCTTCAAGATATTGTAATGAAATGGATCAAATGTATGAGCTTGGCAGTTTTGATCCATGATTCATGACATCAAACTTAGTGGATATGATTGCAAAGGTGGATGATACAGGCATCAAAGATTGAGTAACACCAACTACAAATCCATGTGTCATATGCGCACTGCCAACATGTTTAGAGGATTTCCTTCCACTGAAGTGGAGACACTGAAGGCTACATCCTAAGAAGGCAATATCAAGGAACCTTTCAAAGAACAAAACTCATAGAACTTCTCAGCCTCTAGAGCTCACACATAGCAACATTTACAGGTCTATGTTAAAAACCTTGCCTTCAGGAGACAACCACATCCTTGCCCTCATGCTTGATTCCTTTGAACCTATAGAACCAAAATCAAGGATAAAGCCTTCTCCAGATTCAAAGACTTCAAAGTTCTTATGCAAAATCAGATTGAGAGGAAGACCAAATGTTTTCAACCAAATAGGAAAGGTGTGTCTATCAACAAAGGGTTTCAGCAATCAACATCACATGTCAACATATCATTTGCACCACTCCTGAACAAAATGGAGTTGCTAAGCAAAAGTATCAAACTGCTATAGAAAGGGCCAGATGTATGCTTCAAGCTGAGCATGCAGGTCTTAGTTCTGGGGAGAAGCCATGGTTTATGCCATCCACATCATCAACCAAACACCTACTATAGAGCTCTCAGAAGGTGTGCTTCATATGAAGGTTTGATGCAGGAAAATATAGACATTTCTCATCTCCGAATCTTTAGATCTAAATCCTGCCCCCACATTCCATACAAGATAGAATTCAAGAGCCACAAGTGTGTTCCAGTTGAATGCAACAAGTCCAAGACTTACCAAACCATATGATCCTTCATCTAAGGAATTAATTGTTGAGACACATATTATCTTCAATGCACAAATCTGCAATCCATCCACTGGGATTCTTCCAAATTTGCTTGTCCCTAGGCTCTAAATACTTTGCCAGAGGTGATATTGTCCTCTACTGCATATTGTACAAAAGTTATCTTTACTTCTTTTATTGCACTTCCTAAAGATACTTTCTACACTGAGTTGTTGATTGATCAGCCACAAAAGACAATGATTTCTCATCGGTAAAAAGATTGGGTGATGGACCACCCTCCGACCTTTGTTTCCATCATAACATATAAAAGTTGTGCTGTTATGCTGAAGGATGCTGACCCGTTGCTATAAGAACTGGAGAGAATCATAACAGTACACAATCATAGATTCATCGAGCTCTCACAGCTCAACATCCAACTACCTGAAAGCAAGCCCATGGGCCACCCTCATACAAAATGACACTCAGGTTCTTGTTCCTTGTCCAAAGCATACAAATACTATAGGATGCAAATGGGTATACAAAACAAAATATAGGTACTGACAGTGTTGTTGACAAACATAAGGCATGCTTTGTCACTCAAGGTTTCTCAAACAAGGAGGGAGTTTACTACAATGAAAACTTTGCTCCAGTTACTTGGATTGATATTATCCACAAGGTAATTTCTCTTAATGCCTCCTTCAAGGGGAAGGTTTATCAGATAGATGTGAAAGGGTGCATTTCTTCATGGTGAAATATAATAAGGGATCTACATGAAGCAGCCTCCTGATTTTCAGGAATTCAGCAACACTCCTCTTGTTTGCAGATTGAAAGCCCTTGAGCATGATACGCTTTTCTTATTTCTTATATGTTTGTTTATTGTAAGGGGGATTACAGTCTCAATGTGCATGATATTATTATCTCATATCCATGATACACCTTGGATCTTCTTCAGAGATTTGGTCTTCCGGACTTCCATGTGTCTCTTGTAACTCTCCCTATAGACACCAAACTTCAGACTAATCCAACTTCTGAATCTGCCTTGATGGATCTTAATCTCTACAAGTCTTTGGTAGATGGTCTTATCTAAGCTACACATTAACTGACATTTATTTTGTTGCAAACATTGTATCTACAGTCATTCAGGCACCTCGCACATGCCACCTTCAGGCTGTCAAGTGGATACAACCTATCAAGAGTATCTTTTAGGTTGGTATTCATTACACAGCAAGTAGAAGCCCTACTTTGATTGGTTATTGTGACGCCAACCATAGTAGCATTACATTTACAAGGCATTGACACAGAAAAAAAAAAGCACAAATGTAATCCAATTACATGGGTTTAAAAACGAGAAACTAATGAGAAAAAAGGCAAAATGAACTATAAATCCTTTAAAATGATAGTTTTTTTTTGGGGAAAAAATATTAAAACGTGAAAAAAGCAATGATTTATTCAAAACAAAAAGCCAGGTTTGACCCCAGCAAAATCCAGGCACCAGGTGCCAGTTAAATACTGTTAATCATGTTTTATTCCCATTTAATGCCTTCTATGATGCCAACTTTTTTGGTGCTCTGGATAGCCGGCAAGTACATAAGATACTTCTTCTTCCTTGGATCAGGATCTATTTATAGGGAGACAAAGAAGCAATGATCAGTTTCTTTTCTATATCAGAAGCAAAATATTAGTTCAAAATAAGCAGCAAGTCAGCTCATGTTACTGCAGCCTCTTCTTCTTCAAATTGGGTTTCCTCAAGAGGGCCATAATATCAGCCTCACTGATAACATAGAAACTAATTTAATGATTTGCAATAGCATTCATCATCAGTTCAGAAAACACATCAAGATTCACATGCATTTAGTCAAGCAGCTCTTTCAAGAAGGTAAGGTTGATTTCTTGCATGTTTCATTACAATCTCAGCTTGCAGATATAGTCACCAAAGCTCTTCACAAGTATATGTTTCTCAATCTTCAAGATCCCATTGGGCTTCAAGAATTGCACTCAATGGAGGATGAGCAGCAGAATTCTGCATGAAAAGCTTGCCAGTCAACCTTAAGGAGATGTTAGAACTTGTATAATCTTGAGTCTCATTTTTCATTATATGTTGTCTGCACCAAGGCCATCTATAATGATGTGTAATATTATATTAGGTCAATGACTAGGATGCGTATGTATACACATGCCAACCTCATAACTTATAATATTGTACTCCAAACCTTTGCCAAAGAGTTCCTTTCCTTCAAGACACATATCCTAATCTACTTTCTATAAGTCTGTTTATAAATTTTTTGAATTTTCACTTTATCAGTTTATCTCCTTTGTCTCTTCATCTTGTACTTGGGATAACTAGTTTTCTTACCAAAAGTACATCTAATAAACCAAAGGTCAAATTGACCAACAAAGCTGGACCCTGCAGATCAACCAAAAGATAGGAGTTTCTAGTGTATTCATATAACAGCTCCTATAGGACCCACAAAACAAAATGATCCTAATTATATTAAAACGGTGGCATAAGCCCACTTCCTACCAACTGATACAGCACACAATAAAAAGGCTCATAACAGAGGGCTCAATCAAAAGACATCTGTGTAAAAATAAATATTCAGGAGTGAAATCCTCCTGCCAGAACTGCACATAAAAGCTAGTATCATGACATAATCTAGGCATGTTATGCCATTCAATAAACTTTTTCATATGGCATCATCAGTTTCAAGGATAACACAAACATATCTCATACCAAAACTCCAAGAAAACTAATTCTTAGTCTTTGCTCTCCCAATAGTTGCATACCATTTGCACTAATCATATTCATTGGCATCATTCAAAGAATTTATAAATGACCTTCCATATTTTTCATTCATTCACGGACAAAACATATTATAGAATACAAAATATTAAATATAAGTATGAAATTATTCTAATTAATAATTAATGTATTTCTATGTAGATCAAATTAAATTAATTTATAAAAAAACTCATAGTTTAATTGATCTTTGGATAGGTTAGGAAAAAGAAAACTATATGTATGTTAATATAAAATAAAATTAATAATATAATAATAGTAGTAATAATAATACTACTACTAATAATAATAATCAAGACGACAAAGATAATGTCAAGGCTCGTACAAACAAGTAATCTATAAATACTTATGGTGAAAGTAATAGTTTTCACCAAAATTTTATACATCATATACCTACCTCCCTCTCTTGTTTACTCCATCTCTCCTACTCTATACCTCTATCTCTTTATTTCTCTCTCTCACCTCCTTTCTATCCCTATCTCTCCCTCTCTCCCTCTCTCTCTCTCTTGCAATCACTCCCTATTTTTATATCCCTACCTCTTTCTATCCTTATCTCCCCCTCTCTCTTTGTATCTCCCTATCTCTCTCTTTCTATATATCCTTATCTCTACCTCTCTTTTATTCACTCCATCTCTCATGCTCTATATATCTTATCTCTTTATCTCTCTCTCCTCTCTCTATTTATTCCTATCCATATATCTCTACCTATATCTCCATATCTCTCTCTATCCCTCTCCCCATCCCTCTCTATCTCTCTATATATCCTTCTATCTATATCACTTCTCACCCCCTTTCTATCTGTTGAGCAACATGAGCTTGTTGATAATGGAGCCTAGTTATCTTCCTTATTCAGAGGTTTTGTTTTAGTCATGTTCGGATCCTTGCATCTTAAAGCTATCACTTCTCCATTGAGACCTTTGTTGCACAAACAACATCATTTGTTAAATGGCCTACCAATTGATCTCACTCCTCTCTTTACCTCTTTCTATCCATATATTTTTCTAGCTCTATCTCCCTATCTCTCTATCTCTCTATATCACCCTCTATCTATATCTCTCCCTCTCCATGTCTATATATTGAGCTATATCTCCCTCTCCCCCTCTACCCCCTCTTCCTATAAATCTCTTTCTCTCTCCCTCTCAATCTCCTTATCTCTCTCTATCTTTGTCTTTCCCTCTACCTATCTTTATCTCTATATCTATTTCTCTCCCTTTTCCTCTCTCCTATCTTCATATCTACCTCTATCTTCCTCTCCCCTATATCTCTCATCTCTCCATATATCTATCTATCCATCTCTCTCCCTCTCTACCTATCTCTTTCCCTATCCCTCTCTATCTCTCTATATCACCCTCTATCTATATCTCCCCCTCTCTCCCTCTCCATCTTCATCTCTAATATTAAGTTATATATCCCTCTCTCACCTCTTTCATCTCTCTCTCCCTCTCTACCTAAATCTCTCTCTCTCTCTCTCTCTCTCTCTCTCTCCATCCTCTACCTATTTATCTCTATCTCTTCTTTCCTCTTCTCTTTGTCCCTCCTCTACTTATCTCTCTCCCTTTCTCTCCCTCTCCCCCTTCCTCTATATCTAACTATCTCTCCCTCTCTTTCTCTTTATCTCTCTCTCTCTATATTTATCTATCCCCTACCTCCCTCTATCTCTCTATCTAATTCTCCCTCTTCCTCTCTCTTTTTATCTTCCTGTCTTCCCCTCTATATCTAGACATTTTCTCCCTCTCTCTACCCATCCATCGCTCTCCCTCTCCCCCTCTCTCTACCCATCCATTGCTCTCCCTCTCCTCTCCATATCCATCTCCATCTCTATCTTCCTCTCTATCTCCTTACCCCCCTCTTCTTTTTCTCTTTCCCCTCTATCTCTCCCTCTTTCTATCCCTATCTCTCACTCTCTCTCCATCTCTCCCTATTGCGAACATAACATGAGCTTTTTCATAATGGAGCCTCATTATCTTCCTAATTCATAGGTCCTACCAATTGACCTCGTGTACTACACAAATATATGCAAAGAATAAACCAATTTTTTCCCTAATTGACCTTCCACACCTCTTCGGTGTACCCATTGCACACCAAGGTGCGATTGCTAGTATAGGATTATAATCCTTTTCTGTGATTTTCTTGCATTGCTCTAAAATGGGACAACTGCTGAAATAGGTATCAATTTATCAAATTCTACTAGCTGATAATGTCTTCCATTGACAAGAGGGATAATCTTGTTTATCTCTAACAAAACTAACCTCCTCAAAATAGTAGTTTATTTCTGATTTGTTGGCTACTAAATGAGCCATTGTCTTGTGTCCAATCATGGTAAAGTAATAAATTTTCTAGTTTCATCTATAAATACAGAGTTGGCTGAAAACTGACTCTAATGCTTAAGTAACTTCTCATTTTGTTTGGCAATGTTTAATAAAGCCATCTTTTAAGTTGTCCTTAAGTAACTCTTGCTGTCACTGCCACTGTAATTCCACCTCTCAATTCTTGTTTCCATATGATCCCTCCAACTTGTGCACTTAATTTAGCAGAACCTGTTTCACTTTTTTATGACCACATTGACTCTGACCATTCTCAAAGTCATTCATATATAGATTTTAACAAATTTTCTGAGAGAAACTCCAAGCATATTCAAATTGGTGATGGCGAAAGTCATAATTCATTTAACCAAAAATTATTGAATATTCCTTGAAAAGTATTAGAATTACTCCACTTCTCAGTTTAGATTTTGATTTTGGCAGATAAATCCAATAGCTGTGGGACTTTATTATTATGTCAGGATATAGTCATCTATTATAAGAATCTCAAGTTCTCTCCATACGGTGAACCTTAAATCATCATAGTCATTAACCATTTAGGCGATTCAAATCTTAAAGCTATAGGATGATCTGACAATGAAATTACAAGGATCAGTTTAACCATGCATGCCAATGCCATCACATGCTCTTTTGTTTGGCTAGTTGAAAATCTTACAGAAGGTCATTGAACTTGTGGTAATTTAAGCTTAAAAAGTTAAGCTTGAACATAACAACGATTGCTATATTGGTTCTTGCCCTTGGAGTTGTTTACTTATAAGCTCCTTCTATATGAGCCCTTTCAAGCTTTAGCCTAGTCAACATTATCAAGCTTTCTCCCAATGTCCAGCCAATCATTGAAATATCAATTGATGCAAATCAATTTTACCATCTAATTCCTAAAATGGGCTCTTTCTGAAGAATACTAGAGTTATTTATTTTGTTAAATTACTTCCATAAAATACATATTAATAGTCACGCCATTGAATTTCCATTTTACTATAGTAATTACTGTTTACTTTCTTAAAAATATAAAGCAAATGGGCCTAAAAATATAGGTTAAAGGTTTAGGGCAGCATTAACTCGTCCTTTGAGTTGTATGGATTTTCTTCCGAGTATTTGTCAGGAATCCTAGAGAAATGTTTACCAAAATCAAGCTGATTCTGCGTATTTGAATTGCCAGCACTGATCTTGCTTAACAGTTAATTTTTGCATTCAAATATTTTCATATATGTTGGAAGCAATTTCATTATCCCTCTGTCCCTTGGTTTCCATTATAACTGTCTTCGTTCTGAATGTCAGTCCCTCAGTTTCCATAATAACTGTCTTCCTCCTCAGCAATTTAGAGGCATTATCCCTTGTCAAAGTTACTAATGATACACAGATTGTAGAAAATGCAAAAATGCCTAGTTCATCAGTCAAACTTCAGTTGTTTGCTTGGATCATAGAGGCTGCAAATGGCATTGTGGGAAAGTTATTTGGACTGTTGTGATCAGGCTGATGTAAAGATTATCATGCTCATTATTAGACTTTTTTCTAAGTTATATTTCATTATTTGCTTGACCATCAATGAAAAATCACTTGGTCTTCCTAGTTCCCAGAAGGTCCCGGATCAGGATTTTGAACTCAACCAAGGAAAACCATAGAGACACTGTCTGTTGTAAATGGATTAGGAAAGTGCTTGAGCTCTCCAATCCACTTAACTGCCATGCCATAACCCGAGACCACTCTGGGCCAGGATCTGATCTGTGTCCAGCCTATGATTGCCCGGAGTGTGGCCTTGGTGTTTCCTTAATATTTTATCATTAGCAACATGTATTCAGTCAGCCGCACAGCCAACATTAGATTAACCTGTTACTACACAGCAAGGAATAAGAGGAAAATAATTTGAATCGGATGGCATCCTTTATAGCTGCAAATTGGTTATCAATGTCATTTGTTGGGGCTTCAAACTTCAAAATTCTGCTGCTCAACTTTGAACTTTTCCTTGAACTAAAGCTCCGACTCTTGCCCAAATTGATCCATAGGCACGTAGATTACCAAAGGGACCATTGAAGAAAAGGACAATCTGCCAGCATTCAAGACTGGAATGAATATTAGAGGGATAATCTGAAGGGAAAAAAAATATAGCATCTCACATTTTAGACTTGAAATGGGAATTGGCACAGCTCAGCAAATTAAAAATATATAAGTTAATAAATAAATTTACATTAAGATACAAAATACGTCAAATAGCAAGAAATGCATTTAGATAATAATGCTGAAAAATAATTCAAATTCACGGCAAGGAAAAAGTTTGAAAGAAAAAATCTGCAGTTGGCTAGTTTTGGGTTAAGACCGACAACTACTCACCAAAAACCCGGTAAAATATTCACCAGAAACTAAGCAGCTCTGGCTCACAAGTAATTGTGAGTTCTGCGAATTTCCATCCAGTACTCAAAAATAATATGACATCATAATACAGTTTGACAGTGTAAAGATAAAACGAAATCATGTATACGGCTAAAGAATGTTGAGTAAACTTTGGAATTAGCAAGTTGCAAGCAATTATTTTAGAAAGAATAAAGGCTGTTAGATTAGATTTAAATTACTATTTCAAAATTGTGTTCCTTTCGTTTTGTAGGTTATCTTCATATCTGTTCTTCGAAAGGACTTTATCATCGAGCCAGAGGAAAAGATAAGATTTAATGTATCTAAATTGCTAACATTTCAATATTTATCTCAACTTTTATCAAGCAATTCTGTTGAAATAAGCAAAACAAAACTTTGGTGAAGTCCATGACTCTTTTCTATTATTTTTAGTGATGATAAAGGTTTCAATTTTAGAACTATTATTTGCACAGGAAGGCATTTGCCGTAGCTCTTTTGGATAACCTGTGCAGAATTTTTTATCCAGATGAGCTATTGCAGATGTTCAAGATCTCAATGGAGGTCAGTCTTATTTATGATGTTAGGATGCTTTGTTTTGGTACAATATGTAAAGAAAAGTAGAATGCAGACCTGTACAAGTTAAAGTGAACGTAAAAGCCTTTTCTACGGCCTGATGAAAGCTAGCTTGCATATTTAAACAGAGTTACACAAACAACTTATCCTGGAAAATGCAAAACATAGCCATCCTGTAATTTACCTCCTGATATAAATTAAGTTTAAAACCAAATTTAGTACAGCAATAAGTATAATCATAAACTAAAAAACCTCTAATTCTGTTATACTTTCAAAAATACCCTCCATTTTACAATAAACCAATATTTAGAAAAGAACAACGTATGAGTTTGTGATAAACCTTTCACCATAGTTGGAAAACTCGCCAAAAACTCGCAAGTTTTTTTGGAAACGAGTATTTGGTGCAAGAACTCACCAGAAAAAACTCGGCTGCTCAGCAAAAAGACCCCCGCGGCTGGAATAAATACAATTTCAATTCATATTTTGCCTCCACCAGTTGCTCTTCCTTAGCAAAAACACTCTCCCAGTGTGGTTTTGGAGGTCTTAATTTGGAGGTTGCCCCTTGACTCCGCTGGGGGCGTTGCCCCCAAACCCCCACGAGGGGTGCTGCCCCTCGACCCCCGCGGCTGGAATAAATACAATTTCAATTCATATTTTGCCTCCACCAGTTGCTCTTCCTTAGCAAAAACACTCTCCCAGTGTGGTTTTGGAGGTCTTAATTTGGAGGTTGCCCCTCCACCCCACTGGGGGCGTTGCCCCCAAACCCTCACGAGGGGTGCTGCCCCTCGATCCCGTTGGGGGCGTTGCCTCCTGACCCCCACGAGGGACCCACTGGGGGCGTTGCCCCCAACCCCCACGAGGGGCGCTGCCCCTCAACCCCGCTGGGAGCATTGCCCTCAGACCCCCACGAGGGGTGCTGCCCCTTGACCCTATTAGGGGCATTGCCCTCAAACTCAGATTGAATTCATTTGGTTTTTTAGGTACTCTCCAAGTCCAAGTTTCCAAGTTTTCCTACAAGTCTTCATCTATAATATCGTCTAGTTCTACCTCTCCTCTAGTTTTCACTAGACATGGGAAGAGGAAGATATAAATTTGTAAAATATATTAATATAGTATTTACTTTCAGTTTTACAAAACAATTTGCTATTTTCATTTTGTTTCAGACTATCAGTATCATCGCATTTCACATGAGGATGCCATTTTGTACCCAATTTGCTTTCATATCAATCAAATACAACTAGACTCAACTTGAAGTTCTATGAACTCATTCATTGACTCATTGGATGCATCTTATCATTGAATTTTGCAAAAAAAATGCGTTTTTAATGAAGTTTATACAATTTTTTAAGTTGCCAAGTTTTTTGCCGAGTTTTTTCTGAGCTGAGTTTTTCGGGCTTGCCGAGTACTTGCAATTGGCCAGTTTGCCAACTATGCCTTTCACCACTCCAATGTAGCATACATTCTGCACAAAAGGGCATCCAAGTAGATTATTTGTCGTTTAATGGGATGACGCTATGTGGTAGATTATCATGGATTTTATAAAACTGCCCTCAATTAAACTCCCAAGTAACACAATAAAATGTAGAAATTGGATAAAATACAAAATACAGATGAGGTTAGGTAGTAAAAGCATCTTGGCTTTTATAAGGCTTCCCTGGGTACAAAACCCAGGGAATAGGATAAAGTGTAGGATAGGGATGAGGATAAATGGTCAAAATCTCATGGCTTCCGTAACACTGTCCTGGGTTCAATTCCTAGGGACAAGGATAAAGTACTAAAATTGGATAGAATACAACATCCATAGAGCAGGGACGGGGTTAAAAGTTTTGTGGCTTTCATAACACTAACCTGGGTTCAAATCCTATGGACCAGGAAAAAGTGTTGAAATTCGATAAAATGCACCATCCAGAGGGCAGGGATGGGGTTAAGTAACAAAAGTATAATTGCTTTCATAAGCTACCTTGACTTTAAATCCCACCGAACAGGATAAAGCATACTAGCATTCCATTTATTTATGCATCACTGAAAAGCTGCAGCAAAAACTTGGGAGATAGAAAAACATAGTACTGATTGCTTTGGCCAATCAGGGGCAGCCTTATATTTTTTAACTAAACCATTGTTAAGATATAATTTTTAAAAACTTCTAAAGAAAATTTAAAATACGCAAACACTCAAATTAGTTGTTCGCTTTGCCTAGCCTCTGTATTTTTCTGCTGTAAAAATGAGCCAAAAAAAGAGTGTATATAAAAGAATATCATGACAACTTAAAGCTTGGTAAACGGATTGACAAATATGATGAATGAAATTAATTATTTGGCCTACCTATGCTCTATATTTTAATGCTTTTTAAGTTATAAGTGTACAAATGAACCAAAAAAAATAAAATATATATATATAAAAGAATATCATAACCACTTAAATCTTGGTTAAAATGGCATGACAAATGTGGTGAATAAATCATGATTTTTGAGTTCTATCACTATGTTACTATGGAATAAATTATAAAATTTGGATTAAATACAGCAGCAAGAGGATAAAGTTAAAGACTTTCTTGATAAAATGTTGAAAATAGGTGAAACACTTTGTCCAGGGGCTAAAGTGAGGTTACATTTTGTCACCCCCTGGTTCAAATACCAGGGGAGCATAGTCATAAAAGCCACCAGCTGGAACGCATCCCAAAAGATCGAGGTAGTATGCTAGTCCTGGATGATCTTTGACTTTTAGAAACGAGCACAAATTACCAAACCAGTAACTAAACCAAATTGTTGGAGGATTAAAAATAAATAAAAATTCAAATACAAAACTCAGGAAGGCAAATTAATAAAATAAATAATAATTTGGAAAACCACTCCAGAGATGTTAGAGGTAAACAGACTTGCATATATGTAGAAATTAAGAAACAGAGAAGGTGTAGGGTTCGAATCGCATACCCCATGCCCAGAGGGCAACGGCGTTCCATTTCTTGATTTCAAATCGCTTGGGCTTCTTGGAGGCGCTGGACCCCTCCCCAGACGGCACTACGGGTGTCATATCTACGTCTGTCGAAGCCATTGCTGCCAGAAAATTCCTGCGCCAAAACCACCCTCTCCTTCCCGCACTCTACTATTTCTTTCCCTCTTCCTGAACCCTCCGATTCTTTTCCGTTCTGTCTTTCCACCTAGTCTTTGATTCGTGAATACTTCAAATTGTATAATAAGATAATCTATTGCATCAACAGCTTAGAAGTGTATTAGAGGAGAGGGGTCAATAGTTGTCTGGGGTTCAATAGTCGTGCATTCAATTGTGATTATAATATTCAATTTTACTACATATTTATATTATATATTGTAACTGGTTATTGCACTTTAGGTGTGCAATGGATTACGCCGAATAATTGTATGGACACATTACATAGAAATCAAAATCATCATTAATATCTAAAAAACCATTATGCATATTCAATTTGTCTTATTATATGTATTTAAAATTGTAATATACAATTCTTATAATACATTACTCTATAAATTGAAAATCTAATTTTTGTTATTTTTAAATAAAATATAATATTATAATTATAATTCCATTAACACCTAAACCTCAACCCCTTGATTTATTTATATATCATAAAAGCAAAAAAATCATTATGAAATATCTCACCAATATTATCCGATGTGTAAAGGACCTCACTTAATATTAGTTATATAAAATAAAACTTTTGTGACCAATACATTATTAAAAAAATCTCTAATGATGACATTGTGAGTATAAGACATTAAAAATCTCTAATGACCACATTGTCGAGCATAATACATTAATTACAATTGGCATGATTGCTAAACATCAATATCAATAATCCTACATTAGTAGCCCTTAAGTCTTTGCTTCATGCCACGTAGATTCGCAGAGGGTCTAGGTGTTGTGCAGACTGCTCTGGCAAGACACATCCTTCAAATAGGTGATACATGCATATGAATCAGGGAGGATTTCAAGGGAGATAATAGAGTGCCCGATCAGGTCTCTCCACAGTCCTATCTTTCAAGATGGTTGTGACATTTTCAGAGAAGTTGGTAGACCCATTTGCGACCTTCTTCGTCTTTCATCTGTTGAAAGGATCAAGACTGCAATGTAAGATAAGAGATGATGGAGCAAAGTCTCAAGGCAATCACTTGGTGCTCTTTAGAAAAGAAAGAGTCTTTTCCAACAGAGATTTTAGGAAAGGAGAGTTTGACAGAGGCAAGACAAATTGCACGCTTGTGTGAAGCTTCACAGAGATGAGCTTGCGAAGTTTCTGTATGGAGATGGGAAGTCTATGGTGGAAGAGCTCGTGTCTCCCATGATTCAACGGGCTAGGATAAAGTTCATTTGTTTCAGAAGTTAAAGAAACAAAGATTTTTCAAAAAATCCATTTTGTGCATATCCTGCAATCATTGCATTCCATGAGATAACTCTCCTCGCCATCCTCTTATTTTTTAAATAGTTTTAATTTATTCTATTTATTTTCCTCTCCACTTTTCCTTAGTTATTGTGAGTTGACCCAACCCACATTTGTGTAGATTTATGTGCTATGTTGTATTTAAAGACATTCTTTATCTATTTAGAACTGTGTTTGACATATGCTCTGATCCATTTGCACATGATTATACTAAAATTATTAAGATTGTAATTGTATTATCTAAACATACATCATCGTAGGTGTATTACATTCATGCCTATTGTCTTCAATTTTGGTTGATCATTGCTAAATTAGTCTTTAGTGCCTTCATTCCACCTTAGACAATGATACAACAAATTTGTTATAATCATCCACACCCTACCATCTAAGGATCTAAGTTCAATTCCACAAGCCAAACCGATTTCATAGAGATGGAGATCAATTCTATAAGCATAAATCTAAAACAAAATACAATCAATTTACAAATTTTTGAAGTGTTTATTTGATCAAAACTTTAATTTTTAAAATATTAACAAATTAATTCATAACGTCTTTAACAAAACATTTCACTATTAAAATTCAAACTGAATATTACATTTAATTTATTTAAAGACAATAAAGTTAAATTTCGATATTTATTATTCTAATCTTGACTCAATCATAAACTTTTATTATTTTCATTATCATTTTGTATGATGATTATAAGAATGTCGTGTAAATTCAAAATGCATGTAATTGTTGATGTTTGAGACTGTAGACACATAAAAATGACCAAGGCCTGCAAGCAATATTTTATCACCTTTTGCCCTATTATAATTATGACATTTTAATTATGTTTCTAACCCACATTCAACTATTAATTAAATAATTCATAATTATTTAATTAATTCATAGTCTTTCATTCTTCATGATTATTAATTAAATAGTCTTTCATTAATTATTTAATTAATCTTATTTATTTATTTTAATTGTCAAAGTCTTCTAATAATTAAATAAAGTCAATCAATTTATTTAATTAATCTGTATCATTAATGTCCTCCTAATTATTAAATTAATATATTTTAATATATTGATTTAATATGTCACTAGTTCTTAAATCCTCTCTTAATTAAATAGATTCATTAATTTATTTAATTAATTAACTGCCTCTTCTAAATTAAATAATTATTCTTAATTATTTAATTGTCTTATGTGACATTTCCTTATTTTTAAATAAAACAATTTATTTAAAAATGACTTCACATAGTTAATTGATTCTTCATTTAGTAATTAATTTCAAAAATCAATTACTCATTATCTCACAAAATCCCTATTTTGAATTAATTTAATTCAAAATAAAATTATTCTTCTACAAATCAAGTAATTTCTAAAATTACTGATTTTCTAAAATCACATCCTCTTGTCTTTTGATTTTTACTAATTTCATCTCAACTGTCACATTCAGTCTTGATTTAATTCATTTAATTAAATCTTATTCACACATGTGGGCATTTTGCCCTAACCCTAATTGAGAGTTGCTTTATTGAATCTTGACCTTTGATTCTAAGGCATTCCTCAAATCTCTCATCTTGACCGTCCATTCAAGATTGTATTTTCTATAAAATGACAATCTTGATCTCATTTTCGGGATCAATGAATCATTATTATTTCTTAGCATTTTTATAAACTCGCTATCATCTTTCATTGTCACACATAGGCACATATTAATTATTTGCATAATAGAATTAACTTTCTAGTTTGCATTAGTTTATTTAAAAATCCTTCAAAGGCATTTGCTAAGGCTAGGCATATAGAGTTTGCTCACTAATCTGAGGGCATCCATCATCATCAACAACAAGCTTGAGGAGGTACAATGGAAGTAGTCATGGAGGAGAGAAATGGGTGAGACTGTTCTAGTCTCATTCATTTTCTCGTGATTTCTCCTTTGCATTCCATTGAATGATTATTTGTATTGCATGCATGTTCTAACCAAAATCTGTTTTGCAGGATTTAATATTTTTAAATCATTACAGAGACAAGGTTCATTAAACTATTAAAACTATAGCATTAAATATAGGAGTGTCCTTAATTTTTATTATCATTTTGTTTGATGATTATAAGAATGTCTTGTAAGTTCAAAATGGATGTAATTGTTGATGTTTGAGACAAGGTTCATTAAACTATTAAAACTGTACCATTATATATGAGAGTGTCCTTAATTTTCATGATGATTTGTCTAAACCATTTAGATAGATGAATAAGGTTGGGATATGAGAGAAACAAGTAAAAAAAAATTAGCTACTAAGTTGGTTTCTGGATTAGATCATGTGAAATATTCTTGCATCCTTGATCTCTGCTTTTGAACACTCTTTGATCCCTGCTCTCAGCTTTCATCCTGATGATGGATCAGGAGTGTGATCCAAAACGTTGATGCAAAAATATTTCACACAATCGAATTAAGAAACCAACTCAATAATCTATATGAATTGTGAAACTTGATATTTTTGAAAAATTTAACTGTCTTTTATAATTCGAGAATTTGTATTAGTTTCACAGTGAACGAGTCACAATTATATTTGAACGAACTTAGTGCTTTGTTCTAATAATTACCCTCTGAATCTTTAGAGCGGATTCACAACTATCTCTGATATATTATACAAAATTGTTTTGACTATTGCTAGTTTATAGTGCCCTTACAAGTGATTGCTATGTTCCACATTACCCACACTTACATTACCGTTGCCTAGTTCAGTTGAAGACTCTTGCAAAAGCCCAATCCCCAATTTGCAATCATCAACCTTTACAACAAGAAATGTAGGCAGCAGCAACTCTCCAAAACAATTATTCACAGAATTCCCATCTGCATTTTGTTTCAATCACACTTTTAGCACACAATCAAGATAAAATCTTATTCTTATTCTTTCCTTGCAACTTATCTTGCCTACTTTCAAATCTCTACATAGTCCACCATAGTATTCATGGCTTTCGATCGAGTTTATGTATTACACTTTACAGAGGCTATTTGTGGTTGTGCTTGTATTGTGGTACACAGTTTCTAATTTCATTAGCAACTTACTGAGAATGACGTGGATGGATGATAACAAGCTACCCATTCGCCACATAGGTTTTAAAAAGAAAAATAAGAGGCAAAATTGAATATTGCAAACTAAACCATAACTCAGTCAATTTCAAAAAAAATGAGAAGAAAAAAGAAAGAAATAAGGATCATTCTCTAAGGAGAGATGAGGAGAGTTGAAAAAAAAAGGATTTGCAGTACTTGTTAACATCTTAACATTCATTTGATTGATAGCCTAGCTTGACTTCCATTTAGTTGGAAGCTTTCCCATTGGTTTAGGCCTGACATTAGATGAGGCGCCTTAAAAAGGCCCTCTTGTATGATTTTCAAATCCCTTGCTAGAATTTTTTTTTTTTGCCAACAATAGATGATTAAGATACTGGACATGAACCTGTTCAGGAGTCAGAATCAAAGTGGGGTGATGTTGACATGTAGACAAAATGGAATTGAGTTGACCTATATATTTTGTGCGGACTTCAAGGTTTTGTTTCTTCAAAAAAATCTTCTACAGATTTTCTTAGTATTAATTGTTTTTCTAAAATATTGCTCACCTGGAAATTTAGTCCAATATGCAAAACCAGTTTGGAGGAAAACATTGGATTTGATGCTTGTCAAGCTAGCCTTTTTAATGAAGTTGTCTATAAGCAGTGCTCGTATGCCCATAATGAATGTAATGGTTAAAGGATGTGCTAGATTCTCGAATCATCAGCAAAATTCACTTCCCACTAAGAAAATTGTTGATATATATAGATAGATAGTATGGTAATTAGTGGAGATAATCTTATTGGAGATTTGTATGGTAATCAGAAAATAGATACAAGATGGGGGTTTTTAAATGGAATTCTGCACTACATTTATATATCAGAATGAATATTAATGAAGAAAATCGAGCCAGAGTGTAAGGAGTTTGTTTTATATCTAAATCTTACCTCTAAAATGACTCTGGAGCAGAGAACAATGCACTATTGGTTTACAGTGCCTTATTTTAAAGTGGTAAAAAGAAAAAAAAAACATTATTCTTAACTAACCAAAGAAAAACTCTTTAAATTTGAAACGATTAGCACCTTATAGTTAGAAACGTAATTGTGAGTAGATGACAAGGAACTTTTCATGCAGTTTTTAAAGTTGAGCTGATAATAAAAGAACATTCGAATGAAAAATGAGGTATGATGCACTTAAACGATATTTCATTAGCAGGTTTACAGTTAAATCATCACCTTACCCTAGAACATATTTTGTCTTGATTCATTGTAGCCCAGCAAATCGAGAAATCTGCAGTACAAGTTGCAGAGGTTTGGTGGTCAACACTGTGATTGTAGCATTATTAATGTAAACATAAATCATATACACAAACTAATAAACAAAAACTATTGTTTCCTACAAGATTTGTTTCTTATCTGGAAAAAATCTTGATGAGACATGTGCATGGATGATGAATAATGAATTGGAGATCAATCTTTGGTTTAGAGCAGGGGTAATCTACTCCCTTGCATCAAAGATAAAAATTTACATAGACCAAAGCAAAACAATACCTGTGATCCAAAAAAAATGGCAAAGCATATATTTTCTTGTGTGCCATCAATGGAGGAAATAGGTGAACAATGAAAAATAATGGTTTACTTCCAAGAAATATGGGCAGATTAAGCCGCCCAACAAAAGGAACCAACAATAAGATTTATTTTTTTGAATAAAAAGAACACCCTAAGTGGTAGGTACCCAACAAGACTTAACGTGAGCAACAAGTTTGTATCACTAGAAATATTCCTTCCTTATATGTATTTTTCTAGGATTATCTGCTTGCCTTTAGAAGTTGCTAGATTTTGAGTTAAACAGTGGCCTTTGTAAACAATCAAGCATTATTTACATTTCATTATGTTTTACTTGTTCCTTAGACATTGGATGAGCTATCTTTTTGTTGCAGGCAATTGGGATTAATTTAGTTACCTGTCTATTTATCGTTCAGATTAGTAACAACTTATTTGAGAATTTCAAAAATTGTGCATAGATTGTGAATATTCAAATTCCATTGGACAGAGAGTCGGGAGAGAGGAAGGGGTGAATTTGGTAATCGTCAAAATTCTATCATCGATTTTTTAATCTAATGATTATTCTGACTCTCTTATCTTCAATTGCGATCCACTTTTGCATATGTTCAGTTTAAGGATCGAGATGCACTCTCGAAGGCCGTAGAGTTAAGTGGTAATTTAATATGTTGATGAAGCAATGGATAAGAAGTGGAGGAGGTGATGTAGGTGGCAGAAGTCGCTCTCAAGCAATTTATGCCAAAAAATTTGCGGTTGGAAATAAGAATGGAAAAACATCAATCCCTCTATTTATTGTAAACCCTTTCTAGACGTGATCCCTTCAAGTCAAACAGGGGCAGCAATTACTGGAGTTTCCTTCACTGTTGTTTACAAGATTTTGATAAATTTATATGTTTCAATTATCTCTCTTCTTTCACCCTGATGATAGATCAGGGAGTGTGATTTGAAACACTGTTGCAAAAATAATTTGACACAATCGAATTAAGAAACCAACTCAATAATCTATATGGATTGTGAAAACTTGATATCTGTGAAAAAATTAATTGTCAACTCCAAAAATCTTTTATAATTCAAGAATTTGTATTAGTTTCACAGTCAACGAGTCACAATTATGTTTAAACAAACTCAGTGCTCTATTCTAATAATTAATAAAAAATTCACAACTTTTCTATTCCCTCTGAATCTTTAGAGCGGATTTGCAACTGTCTCTAATATATTATACAAAATTGTTTTGACTATTGCTAGTTTACAGTGCACTTACAAGTGATTGCTCTGTTTTGACTATTTGCAATCATTAACCTCTACAACAAGAAATGTGGGTAGCATCAACTCTCCAAAACAATTCTTCACAGAATTCCCATCTGTATTTTGTTTCAATCACACTTTCAGCACACAATAAGTATAAAATCCCCAAAAACTTCACAAGCAGTTGTAAGTTTTTTCTTATGAGACAATTTGAACTAAACCTACCTCATTTCCATACGGCCATTTGGTTTTCTTCCCACCACCAGGTAAATGTTGCAGCTTTTCATTGCTTTCACCTCTGAAATGGTGCTTTAGAGCCCTCTGTGCTTCGTCCCTGATCAATCTATTATTTATAAAATAAGTAAAAAAGGAAAAGAAAACCTAGCTAAAATCCTTTGAATTTTTGAAAAAGGGAAAAAAGGGAAAAAAATAAACAAATTTAGCTAAAACCCTAATTACAGGGGTGTGTATTTTTTCTTCCATTACCCTGAGCAACGAATCTGTAAGCTCAAATACTGTGGTGTCATCCAACGATTTGGCTTTCCTGTGTTACCATAATCAAGTACAGTTAGAGTGTTACATTCTTCAAATTCTTCTTCGTCAATTGGATCTGAGTTGAAATAAGATGGAGAAAGAAGTAGCGAAGGTAGTGAAATGGCCGCCATGAGAAGTACAAAGCATTAAAGATAGAAGGCAGATATAAATGTATGGAAGATCAATTAGGAAAAAAGTTTGGTCTACTTTTTGCAAACATTTTAAAAAAAAATAGAGTAGATCACGAGCTGTATTGAACAATATATTTAAAAAATATTTCAGTTTATTTTGATGTAAAATATCTTAATTGTGAATAATTGACAAGTTCAAAAGATGTTATACCAGAGAAAAGGAAATTGCTCAATCTACAAAAAATGACTAGATTGCGTTGTAAAGTTGTATATACCTTGGATTCATGGAAGCACTTCTACTAGTAAAATTTTCAGGAGCCAGAAGACCTTGAAAAACATAACCCTTTCCATTTAGAGCATCCTTCATTAGAGGCATGCAACTTTCTATCAATGCATTCTGGCTAATCAATGAAGGAGAGCATAAAATAATGCAATTATCTTTGGTTTCACTCTATTCAGATATTTGATCTTGAATATCTTGATCATTAATCTCCATTTTACCCTGGTTTATCATTTGATCTTGGACATCTAGATTCTGTGATAGAGATGACAGGACAAGGCCATTATCTTTGCTTTTAGTTTCACTCTAACTTGACATTTTATCTTGAATGGATCCCAATGGAAAATAGAAATAATTCACTTTGAAAGTGGCCAAAATTGGTTATAGGGACTCCAGACCAGTGAGGATGAGTTCAGAGGAGTGGAAACCAATAGCGACAGGGAAAGCAACCAAAAATGGAGAAATACCAACGAGGATGAGTTCGGAGGAGCGAAAACCAATAGCAATACCAACGAGGATGAGTTTAGCGAAGCGGAAACCAATAGTGATGGGGAAAATAGCCAAAAATGGAGAAAAACAACCAAAAAATGGTGAAAAATGATGAACGGCTAATATTCATTTAATCTCAGCAGATAAAGAGAACGGTAGCGGGGAAGAAAGCAGCAAAAAAAAAGATAAAATGTGTGAAAATTTAGATTTTAATACTTTGTAGCAAATAGTAGTTGTAGAGAGAGGTAGAGATATTTATATTTACCTTGTTAGAGCTTTAATACTTTGTGCTTTACTTATTCCTTATGCGATGGTATTCTTGTGGGTTTATTTTGGGTATATTTTTATATGTGGAGAGGAGCGATCCACGAATGAAGACACACGTATAGAAGATATAATTTAATGGTTCATTTGATGCTTTAGTAAATCATTTCCGTTTATAAATGTGTCTCGAACGGGGTGCTTTAAATCTTTGCAGATGGTCCAAATATTGTATTTTGTTTTATTTGGCAGTGAAATAAATTTAAAAAAAAGTGGAGAAGAATAAGAATAAAAGGAGCTACCAAAGTCATTCCATTATTTGATCTCACGATGTCGTTGACTGAAGCTCATTTTGGACTTATCTTGAACTTCAAATAAATATAGAATATATTTAGTATTTGTGCGCGCACGTCTTGACTCTGAGTCTATGAATGACATTGGACGCTTTGACTCCACAACACGTTTGACAACTAAGATAAAATACTTCTTAATATTTTAGTGTTATATTCTAGACGAAATAAAGAATTTATAAATCACAAATAGAGGAGAAGATAATCTATTTTTTAAAGATTTCAGTATAATGTAAAGTAATGCCATTACACATAATTAATCAATCTTATATCCTCATACATCAAGAAATGCTTAAGTGTAACTAAAATATTAATCACGTTCCTTGTGAGGCTTGGGAGAATAAAAACATTAGAAAGTGAAATTATTATATTTTATTTTCTTGAATATAGTGCCTCAACCTGGCAGCAATGGAGGAGAATGCTTGTCCCAATGCAGATAAACATGTGTGGCATTTCTACATTCAAACACGAGCCCAAGTACAGGGAAATGTGTCAAATGTTGGTGAACTTTGGGGTGTTTAATTTTCAACTCTTTGTTCTTCCGAAGATAGCAAGAACGTTGTTGGTTGTAGAATCGCAGGTAATTAATATCATCATTTTCTCCAGTACCTTTCTGGGTAACTTGACTATTGTGCGTAGATGAAATTCTAAGTCCTCTTTAATGTTGCCATGGAGTTAGAGTGTTTTGTTTTTTCTGTATGAGGGTATTATTATTGATCACTTAGTATTTTGTCCAGATGAATTTGTGATTCTCATTGACACAACACCTATTTCAGAAATTGTGGACAACTTTGTTTTTGAGACAAAGACATGCTCAGACATATAGCCTTCAATTATGGGGATAAATAGCTAAATATTCTGTCTAGAAAGAGCTCAACATGGTCGTTGCCTTCATGTTTACACATGAAATAGAGGTACTTGTCACTTGTTTTTGAGTTTTTATGAGTAAATTCAATTGAATTTTGTTCTAAGTTTGAGCATGCAAGTTTAGTTTGTGGACATTGTTGTGCTGGGAAAAGTCACATTTCTGCTTGTTTTCCATAGCTATTCTTAAATCACACGACAGAGAATTGGTGGAAACCATGTCGTGGTGGATGAGAAGGCCAAGCCACAAGCAATCCCAACAGGGATGGAGATGAGAAGAGCATGGGGGCAAGCAGATAGAAGAACAAGCACTTTGTATATGCATTCATGAGCATTCAACGAGCCTTGATAAATGACATTACTGCTACACTTATTGCCACGCAGAATGAATGCGGCGAATGAAAATGGAGAAAATTCAACAACGAAAATTCAACGGTCGGGATGCTTTTGATGCTAGTGCATCCCATTTTCATCAATTTCTGGTCAAAAGAGTGAGCAAGACGGTGTTGCCCGAGGCTCTTCTAGGGAATCATGGAAGCAAAATCTCATATGATAAATCAGGCTCTAGATAATGACCAGAGTAATTTACTGAAAAAATATATAAATCTAGACTGTAAGGGCAACGAAGATGAATACCTCTATAAATCTGTTGATAAATAATATACTGGGAGCAGTCCCCATGACACTTTCCAATCAAACCATCCCTCGCCTCACGCCTAAAACGAAACGAATTTTGCTTTTGAATTTAATATTTTCGTTTAAAGGTCTGCAAAACTCTCGCCCTCAGAACTCAGCCGACTCACGCCTAATATCTTGTCTCGAGCTCAAGAATCTATTAAGCCCTTAAACCTCGATATATTCTGAGTAGATTAAAGCAGCAGTTGTAGGATAGAAAAGCGTGTTTTCTGAGCACACGAGGATGCGTGAGCCGACACAAAAACCAATACTGGCATTTAGTAACATAAATGCATTCTACTTTGGCTGCAAAAGATGAGCAACCGTCCAGATGAAACCAAGGATCTCCCAGCCCCTGTGGAATGTGTTGCACTATGGATGGATAAAGTGAGTCGGGCTCACTTCAAATTGGATACGCCTTCGCCATAAAATATAGTCTAAATGTAAATAA
>CM021110.1:13472657-13552680 GCA_007115665.2 Sequoiadendron giganteum | reverse complement strand
TGCTCCTTTTTCTAGTGTGTTTGGGGATAATATGGACTTACATGATCCTTCTAATCATTTATATTCTAATGCCTGTCCCATCGCTTCCCCTACTATGTATGTGGATTGTGTGTCCTCTCTTCCTAAATTTTATGCTAAACAACCTCCTCGGTCAAGATACATGCCTACTTTTCATGCCAAGATGACTTCATGGAGTTATCAAACAATTGAATAAGCACATCAAAAACTAGCTAGAGGTCACAATGTTCCATCTTTAATCTTCTTTGTACACCTAAGCTCACATCTAAAGCATCTAAGGAATGTCATATAATTAAGTAACTTCAAAACTCACAAGTTGATATATCTCATTGGTACTTAGTGGATCATACATCACTTTCTTGTGAGGATATCATCTAAAAATATTTAGAAAAGATCCATGTAAATCTGAGACTACTCTGCAGGTGGTGATTCTTTGATAAAATCTATTGATCATAAGGAGTGCATCATGTTATTTCATTTGATGACATGGAAATTTCATCTAAGTATGTTAAATTAATGAAGTTTTACCTTTACAAATTGCAGTGAGATATGGTTGATTGAATTTCAAATGTGATCAATGCATAGTCATGCAAGTCTTCAAGAACTTGGTATGTGCCTTGACAACCTTTTGTGATAACACACATCCAATAGTAGCATATGTGCCTTGTGAAAAAGTCACTATGTCAACACACACCACTTTGTGTGAAATTGTGCAAGTAATTATGTTATTGTGCATATTTATAAATGACAACACAATTTTGTGTGTCACCTAGCATAGTTAGTAGTTTGTTGCATGTGGCATTTTGAACATAATTTTTTAGTCATGGGAATGAAATGTCAATTGCCAAGAACCTTGACCATTGGTTAGTTAAAACCGACTTAGGAACATGAATCATTCCACCTTCTTCTATTGTCTTGCTACAACTTTAAATATATATTTGCTTGATTCTCCCCATAAATGATGATGATGGAAAATTGCATAATTTAGGCAAAAACCAATTTAATGTATTTACTTCTTTTTTGTCACAATAATATTCATTCGTCGCCTGGATATTTATAACATCTATTATATGTTTATTAGAAGTAGAAAATTATTGCTAATTGTGTATTGGATTACTTTTTTTCTACTTTCCTTTGTATAACCCATAACTTGACTTTCACCAAGATAAGGTTTTCCCCTAGACCACCTAGGATCTAGATCATTAACATCAATTTTGATGAGCCCTAGAAATTTCCAATTTCTTTGCTTTAGTTTCATGCTTTTTATCTTATCAATGCTAAGTTTCAAAGACATTTCCAAACCTTTTCATATACTTTAAGTATTTAAAAGCATTGAAGATGATATACTATGCTGATGAATGACTGTGTGATCTTTGGATGTCTGTGGAATTTAGTAGATTTTTATGATTAATTATAATTGTTTAAAAATAAATAAAAATGCCTTGGGAATAAGACTAACCCCTACAGTGAAGGATATGCCAACCCACATCAAAAGGATTTTCAAACCCACAGCATAAGGATGTCAGTCTGCCACAAGCAGGGGACGTGATCAACAATAGCATGTGCATTTTTCCTCAAAGTTGATGAAAGTGATGGTCTGAGGATGTGAACGTGAAATTTCATGGATCACTCTTTCTTTTCACTTCCTATTATTAATAAAATCATGGAGAAAAGAGGAGGTTTGTTCTAACAGTGGATGGTGGCTTATAATAAAGTTTATCTTGTTAGGCACACTTTCAGTTATACCAATCTTCTTGATTAGTGTAAATTCCTTATTAGACTCTTACACTCTTACTTCCACTTGATTTTTTTTGTTAAGCTAAGACTTGGTCCTCTTCCTATATTTTTGGAAGAGTTGATAGTTGCTCGTATTTTGTTTTCAGTTCTGAAATAAGAGGACTCTCACAAATCTTATATATATGGATGATCTTGTGAGAGACCGAGTAGCTAGATTATTGCATGAAACAGATCAAATATAATCTTGTTATCAGATACTCTATTCTTAAGTTTTGTGTATGCTCGAATTACAATAAAGAAGGATACTTCAATTTTTATGAATCTCTGAGTTAGGATTTAAAATAATACATTGTGAATTGCAGCAACTCAAGCAAGGGCCACTTGAGGTATTTTAAAATCCATGTTAGTTTAGATTATTGTTTAATTTAGAATTGTAATTGCTAAATTATAATTTTTAATTTTTAATTTTCTTGATAAGTAAACCATGGGAAGGGCCCACTCCCATAAATTAAATCATAAAGAATAAAAGTTACAAGTCTTACACGAAAGAAACATAGGGTAGAAGTTTTTTGGAGAACCAGGAGAACCGAGATACAATAACCTCACTTCAGAGAAAGGGAAAGAGATCGACTGAGATAACAAAACAAAAATAAGAAACCAATCTAGAAGTCACAAATCCTCCATAGATGTAATAACCCATTCTAATTATTACTTAACTATTAAATTGCAAATGACATTATGAATATTAAATTTTAAAAAGACATAACTTAAACAACTATTTTCAATCATAGCAACACATGTCTAATTAAAATATGAACCACAATATATATTAATTTCTGAATGTCAATTACAATATCCAAGTTGATGGCTAAATAGTCAACACAATATATAAATTTTACATCAAGGTTACATCATAATCTTTTGATAACTTGAAAACATCCAAGGTTTCCTTTTTGACACTTGCCCCCACTGGTGGACGAGAACATGGTTGAAGCACTTTATCGCCCAACCACGAAGCTTATGCTTCCTCGAAATTCTTCCTAATTGAAGAATACCCGACCCTGCATGGAAATTTTAGGAAGAGAATAATTTGCAAGGCAAAATCTGGTGTGTTCCCAAAAATCAACATGCATCTCTATCTATTATTACAAAAATGCAAGATCTATGCTAGGAATGGCAGAGAGTGTTATCACAAAACCCATACATACATAATGGGCTAATTGCTTGTCCAAGGATAAAAATTTAGTTGCAACAACAAAAGATAGGTTTTGGGTAAAGAAAAAACCTATACTCTTTGTACTCCATTTCGGAACCCATCCTGGAAGGTAACTTTCAACAATAGTTTATTCCTTATCAACTATCTACCCTCTAGCAACACCTACCCTGAGGTGCTCTAGTCTACTTAGGTGTTGTTGTTCTACTAAACAAAGAGAATGTTCTTACACTCGTTTCTACGAAAAAGTAATTTAGTCTACTTAATTCCTCAACTTAAATAAATCAGAAAAATAATTCAAATGGAACTTGTTCAATACATTGTCCATTCAATTCACACACATATCACATGATTGCATTCAACATAATTCAGTAGTCATTAAAAATGAATTAAATAAGTAACAAAAGAAGGTATGTCACAAGTATGTGTATGTACGTAGATGAAGGTTTATGTGCATACACATATATGTGCCAACTTAAGTTATTAAATTTGTGCATACATTCTGAAATAAAAACCATTATAATAGTTTGCTTCATTCAAAATAATGCTACAAATTGTCACATCATTTGACAGTAATACAAGATGTAAATTTGCCTTTTTCAAAGAAAGAAGAACAGTTCTATTTGAACAGTTTCCACATACAGATGTGTTGTTTGTATCATAACAATATTGTTTGCAGAAGTTTACAAGTTAATGTGCCAATATGTCTTGTTAACAGTTTCAAGTTATCCAGTTTATCATGTAAACGATCAATGTTATATCATTTTGGATATACAATTATCTAAACAATAATAGTGTGCTTTTGTGCAAACAAGGAATCAAACGGCATGCTTGTCATTTCTAATCACATACAAAGTTGAAACATTTATTTTACTATTTCGGGTTAAGAAAGACCCATGTTTCTATTGGTGTCTATTATGGATATAAGTTCAAGCTTCTGTCGTTTTAAAAATGACTAACAGTTGAATGACTGTTTGGATTTATCACTAACATTTATCATTAGTCAAACCTTGAAGCATGTCGATTATTGGCTTACAATGTTCGACGACCAGCTAGTAAGACTCTTTCATTTTGATCATTCTATGGAATGACCTGAGCATTGTTCAAGGGAACGATATGTCCATGCAACATGGACTAGTGAAAACAACATTACGAGCATTGCATGTATGCATAAAATGGAATATTGTAAATCGATATACAAATGGTATACTATGAGCATAAAATGGAATACTGTAAATAAAAGGGGATCATTCTGATGAACGATTAATTTCATATACAAATGGTTTACTGTAAATCGATCTTAAAGATTGAGCCAATCATAATAAAATGGAACGAAATAATCACTTTGCCATCGTTCATGGTGAACAACACGACATGATTAAATAGTAGTGACATATATACACATCATTTTATGAATGATTATTGCAGCCTTTGCACCCATTTCATGCGACATACTTATTCAGCCTAGCCGACAAGAAGAACAACAAATAATGAAGAATGATAATAGAGATACAATCATTTTCCCTTAAAGGGAAAAGATAAAGATTTCAAAATTGTTGAATACAAAACAATAATGCTAGTTATCAAAATCATCTAATTAACCATGAAATGGTTAATAAAATTGCATGCATAACATATTGATTTGAGGTGATAACAAATAAACAAACAGAGCTTAGCTAGATTCAGCTATCATGTTGATAGATGATTATGCACAGAATTAGTGCATGCAAAGGTTGGACGATAAGGCCCTTGCAATATTTTTCAAGAAATGATCAACCTTAAATCAAATGCCCTAGTACTAAAGAAAAATATGCTTATAGTAAATGGGCATCAAATGTTTTACCATCAACTCAAATTAAATCAACATAATAAAAGGGAAATGAAAATTTTGAATAGTTTGCACTAAAAAATCAAGCATATACAACATCAAACAACATTTTTTACCTTTGTTCGTGGCTTCTCCTCGGCTCTTTCTATGTGCAGTGTTTTTACCCCATCTAAAGTGCAAGAAATAAACTCAAGCAAAAAGATAAAAATAGAAAAAATTACTCAAGATTGGGCTAAAGATGAAACTCAAACTTGTAAATGAAATGCCAGAATATTACCTTGTTTGAGCTTGATGAGTTGTTTTCCCTCGTCGATGGCTTGATATGTATGCTCTAAGATGATTTTGGCAGCATAACAACTTGATTTTTTGCTTGATTTGGGTGCAAGGATGATGTATTTGGCTATGGATGTGAGAGTAGAAGGCTTGGATGCATGAAATTGAGAATGTGTTGAGAGTGGTCCCAATGCAAAAATGGCTAAGTTGCAGTCATTTAGCAAGGGAGATTGAAATGAATGGTGGAGATTGAAAGGGGAAGAAGATCAAGGATTGACAAAGGGAATTAATTTTTTTTTTTTTAATGTGTATGGGAAGGATAAAAGGAATTTAATATTCCTTGGGAAAGAGAAAAGAAATTTAATATTCCTTGGGGGATGAAAGAGTAATTAAAAATTCCTCAAAAGGACTTTGGGAAGACAAAAGAGAATTAAAAATTCCTTGGGGGATGGGGATAGTTGACCAAGGGGTTGATTAGGTTAGTTAATTAATGATTAGGTTGTGCCAGTGACAGATTAGGAAAATGATTAGGTGGGTAATGAGGGTTGATGATCTACTTGCATATTATAGAGGATGTGACACCTCCCTAATCAAGGATTAGGAATGTGCACATCCTTAATCTGGGATTATGCAAATTAATCAAGATTAGAAAAAGGTTGTGGAGGATGTGACATTAGGGGAATTAAATAAATAGATTAGGATAAGGGATAAGTGATGGGAGTAAATAATTAAAGGTAATTATTTACTTTAGGCTAGGATTTAAAGATGATAGAAGAAATAGATTAAGATGAAGGGATAAAGGATAATGAATATTAATTAAATAATAAGGTATTATTTAATTAATATAGAGGATATGACATTGGTTGAATTAGGGGTAAATTGGCCAAATGAAAGTGGTCAATTTCCAGTGTCTAAATTTCACCCCTCTTTGAGATAGTGTTACGAAGTAGCATCGTTTCAAAGAAAATTAAAACATAGCACCTAAAAGAAGATGGTTAGATTAAGGAAGATGCCCCAATCATCCAAAGGAGTGACTAGGAGGAAAGATGATGGGAATGAAGATGAAGATTAGGGATTGAGGATTCCCCCTTGAGAGGACATGCGGGTTCAAGAAAAAATGGGTGTGCTCTCGAAATGGATGAGATTATGCAAGGATAGATGGGGAAGATGATGCAAAATGATGGATAAAAGAGGATGATAAGCGACGAGAGATTGGGAAGAGAACATGAGAAGAAAGAAAGCACAAATGGATTCAATGACAAATATGATGTTGCCCTGGTCAAGCTACAAGACAAGATGAACTGATGATGGATGGAGTGTTGTTGATGAGGGAACGATATATCCTGAAACAACACCAGGATAGGGAAGGATACATACCGATGATGGTTATGAGAGTGTTGTTGACAAGGGAAGGATACATCCCAAAACAACACAAAAGGATAGGGATAAATACATCCCAATGATGATGATGATGATGATTGGATCAAGTCTTGCAGCAAGGTTGGGAACAAGACCAATGATGTGATTAAATGATTTATGCTAGATTGAATGGATTAAGATTGGATTGAGATATGAGATTGTTGACATGAATGAAGATGATGGAGGAAAAGAGGCCTAGAATAATAAATCTATAGTATCCTAAGCAGATTGGAGGGATTATAAAATGATGAAGAGGATGGATGAAAAGATGCTTAGAATAACAAAGTTATATTATCCTAAGAAGATTGAAGAGATGCTGATATGATGAGGAGGATGGATGAAAAGATGCTTAGAATAACAAATCTATATTATCTTAAGAAGATTGAAGAGATGATGATATGATGAGGATGGATGAAAAGATGCTTAGAATAATAGATCTATATTATCCTAAGAAGATTAAAGAGATGAGGATATGATGAGGATGAAGATAGTGGAGTGGTGAAAACAGATAGGATAGATAGATGAGGGAGAGTGATGAAGGATGAATGGATTGGAAAGATTTAGGGTGAATGGATGGGGGGATTTCGATAGATGAGAGAATGAGAGATGGGGAGATGAATGGATAGTAACCAAATCAAGCAAGTTAATTGTAATGCATTATGTTTCCATGTAATGAGCACTTAATTTGATATAGCATGAGATACTATGCACTAGGGTATGAGGAACCAAGGTGACTCTGTATCACATGCATGGGACTGACACAACAAACAAAAGGTTAGTCCAACATCCCAAAGTCATAGGGGCTTTGGTAGGGCCAATGTTGGAAAACCACAAACACAAAGGATTCCCTAGCGTAACACAAGACCAAAAAGGATCTTGGTGGGTACTACGTGGGACAACCAAGAAGATAGGAACAACTAAAAGATCAAGATATGCCCCTATGTTTACCAATCAAAGCACACCATGATATGATGGATCATGGCGACCTTGACACAGTGAAATAGGAAACTCAAATGATAAACAAAATGTCAAAAGTATCAAAAAATCACAATCAAATTTCAAACGTCCTTTGCCACAGGATCGAAAGGGTCGATGGGATTGATACAGTCTGATTAGGAAGGATGCATCCTGTTAAGACCAAATATGGAAACTAAACTAAATGATCGACATGACGCGAGGTACTTGAAACCGATTGAACCTCATGATACTAATGACCTTTGTTTGAAGTACCTCATGATACTAGTGTATGGATGAGGGGAATGTGTACCAAGAGGTGTCCAAAGCATGTATAAATAGGTTCCCCTATTTTTATCGAGATCACAAGGAGGATGGATGGATTGGAGATAAATGAGATATGATGGGTAGGATGTGGAAGATAGGTGGGATGGAGGAGATGGATGAAGGGGATGCATAACAAGAAGTTGCCCCCAAGTGTGAAAAGGAAATGGATGGGCATTTACGCATGATTCTTGTTTGCTAGGTTTTCATCATGGTACTTATCCAAGGCACTTGTTTGCCAAGTTTTCACCATTGGATGAATTTTTCTCTTTGCTTTTTTTTTACTTTTTTGATTTTTTTAAATTTTTGGATAGGATATGAATGGAAGTGGATAAGGGTAGGGATTTGGATAGATGGATTTCGAAGACATGTGATAAGGATATGTATGAAGGACTCAAGCATCAAGTTCTATACAAAGTAATAAGAGTCCATGTGTGAAATGACTATTGGATGTTGGTACAACCTTATTAGAATGGGTGGATTATACAAGAGAGTGGATTAAAGGGATTTGATGGGGGAGATATGTGGGATAATGTATGGGGTATTGTAAAGTGTATGGATGGAATGATGGAGTGGATGTGTGATGGGGGAAAGTTTTCAAGACCAACATTGGCACATATGGTGGTGGACATGAAAGGGTGGGAGGATGAATGGATGGAGAACTCAAAGATAATGGAGGAGTTGGGATAGTGAATTTTGGGACATAAGGACCCAAAATAGATTTAGGAGATGGAGGATGCAAATGATTAGTTGTTGGATTAGCAACTTTGGATGTCATTATGGATTTTTTAGTTGAATGCACTGTATCTTTTTTCTTTGGGATCCACATGGTTTTGATTTTTTCTTTGGTGGGCCTTTGCGGCCTATGGGTTTGATTTGGACTTTGGATTGGATTTTTATTTTCTTCGACATGTCTTTTGAAGGGGACATGAGGAGCTTTAGATTCATGTGGTTATTTGGATTTATGCATTTTTACTTTGGCATCCAAAGTGTTTTTAATAGCAATGGGGTGGGTATGAGGAAATGGATGATGTGGAGGAGACATGGATGGAGTGACAGAGGTAGGATTTTGATGATGATGTGTGGATGGAGGATGTGAGATAGTATACATTGGGGGCGCCTTTGTTGATCCTGATTAGGGATTATGAGGTTAGGATTTTTATGATGTGTGCTAGGGATAGGTGATGGATGGATGAGAGGATAAATAGGATGAGATGGAGCAGGTGATTTTGGGATATAAGGGCCCAAAATGGACTTAGTATATGGAGGATGTGTGAGGGTTGATGGAAGGACACAAGAGCCCAAAATAGATATAGTAGATGGAGGATGGGCAATGGTGGATGGAGGGACATAAGGACCCAAAATAGACTTGGACAATGAAGGAGGAATATGGATGGTTGTTTTGAGGTGATATGATGAAGGAGGGGGGATGGTGAGAAATGATGTGATGGAGCGATGGGGAGAGCCTATTATTCTTTTGGAAGAGGCTCGCTTAGGATGTACAAAGGTTGTACCAATATTTTTGGATTGTGAGTCTTGGGAGATATATCCAAGACCACCTGTACATGGATGTTCTTTGACCTAGATGGGCTCTAAAATACTTTGCTCATGAAGGCCTAAACCTTTTCCTTGATAATTCATGATCTTGAGCATTCGATCTATGGTAGGATGCTTGTTCTTTCAAAAACATGATGTGAGTCCATTATTAGGCGAAGGAGGTTGGGTGGTGTATATGCTTTGTTTTTCTTCTACAAGAAAACCACCATGGACAAGTGTAAGGGTACCAAGGGGATATAAAAGTGGTGTGGGGATGGTAGGGCTAGGTGGAAATGAAATATCATGAGAAGGGGATAAGGGGAGAACAAAATCCTCATCAGGAGGAATGAGTGATAAGGGATTAGGAGAGCGATTAGGTGGTATGGTAGGATCTAGATTTGTGGCAGTGGGTGATAAGGGCTCATGAGATAGAGTGATTGGATTTTGGATGTAAAGGGGATCATGTGATGGAGTGGATGAGCTAGTATGATCTTGAGATGGGGTAGATGGGATGGTAGGATCAGGGTTCGGTTGAGGAAAGGGATCATGAGATGGAATGGATGGGGGACTATGATCTTGAGATGGAGTAGATGGGATGGCATGATCTTGGTGTGGAGGAGGGGATATGATGGTATCCTTTGGATCAAGCTCTTGGAATGACTCATATTATGTGGGAGGCATGATGATGGAGGAGTGTTGGAGGGACTCCTCAAGTGAGGGAGATGGAAAGATGGAGGATTCGTGAAAGTCATGGGAGTGGGTTTCGGTGATATTAGGAGTACAGGGATCAAATTGGATTTTGGTATCTTCAATGGATTGGGTGGCTCTAGGAGTAGGAGATGGGGATTCAATGGGCTCGATAGGTTTGATGGATTCAATGGTTTGGGTGTTGCTAGGATTGGTAACAATAATGATAGGTGTGGGATGGAGAAGGGCCTCATCATTGGTGGTTCTACATGATGTAGTGGTATTGGATGGATCCACGACCTTGGGATGTGGATTTGAGGATGTATTCTTTATCATGAGTCCTTGGATGACATCTGAAATGAGGTCTTTTGGAATTGTAGGTTTAGGTGAAGTGATGGGAATGGATGAAGGATTATGGATGGGTAGAGGAATAGGATTAGGGATTGGTGGATTAGGATTAGATGAGGGGATGGGATTGGATTTAGGACTAAGAGGAGGTGGAGGATTAGGATTAGCGATTGGTGGATTAGGATTAAATGGAGGATTAAGGTATAATGGATTGGAGGGAGGATTAAAATATAATGGAGTGGGAGATGGAGTGATACATGAGGATGTGGATGGTGAATTAAGATAGGAGGATGTGGATGCTAGATTAGGTTGGGAATATTGGGATGGTGGATTAAGGTGGGAGGATGTGGATGTTGGATTAGGAGGGAAAGAGTAGGATGGTGGATTAGGATAAGAGGATGTGGGTGGTGGATTAGTATAAAAGAACATGGATGGAGGATTAGGATAGCAATATGTGGATGGTGGATTGATGTTAGAGAAAGTGGATGGGGAATTAAGATAGAAACATGTGGATGTTGGATTAAGATAGGAGTATTGGGATAGTGGATTAAGATAGGAGGATGTGGATGTTGGATTAGGATGGGAAGATTGGGATGGTGGATTAAGATAGGAGTATTGGGATAGTGGATTAAGATAGGAGGATGTGGATGTTGGATTAGGATGGGAAGATTGGGATGGTGGATTAAGATAGGAGTATTGGGGTAGTGGATTAAGATAGGAGGATGTGGATGTTGGATTAAGGTAGGGATATTGGGATGGTGGGTTAGAGAGAGGTGTAGATGAAGGATATGATGAATATGTAGATGGGGAAGACACTGGATATCCCTTGTCAAAGGTAGCATAAGCATTGTTATGAGGTGTGGATGAAGGTGTGATAAGATAGCTTGGACGAATGATTGGATTTTGGAAGACAGTTGGGGAAAGCTTATTAGTAATGATAGCATCAAGGGGATCTATATCATACTCATCTTGATCAACAAGACCTTCATTATCATCATCAACATAGTTGGGATGTCCCTTGACTACTATTTTTGGTGGCATTGGTGAAGGATAAGGATTCATAATGTTGGATCAAATGGATGTGGATTGAAAAGATGAGAATATATGATTAGAAGAAAATAATATATGACGACAAGATAAATAGAATGGATTAGAAGAATTTGTAAGGAGGTATCTTAAGATTTGTTTCGATATCTAAAGAACTTGGATGTGGAGGGACTAAAGCTCAGATTGGGATGTATATTAAGCTCAGATTGGGATTTGATTTAAGCTCATATTAGGATTGGATTGAAGCTTAGATTAAGATGGGATTTAAGCTCAGATTAGGATGATTGGATTAAAGCTCAGATTAAGATGGGATTTAAGCTCAGATTAGGACGATTGGATTAAAGCTCAGATTAAGATGGGATTTAAGCTCAGATTAAGATGGGATTTAAGCTCAGATTAGGATGATTGGATTAAAGCTCAAATTAGGATTGGATGGAAGCTCAGATTAGGACTAGAGTGAAGCTCAAATTATGGTCTAGAATAATCCAGGAGTGACAAGATTGATAAAAACTGAAAATCAAAATTTTCAATTTTTTCTATGTTGTAGTAAATCGCGTTTTCGGAGGTCTTTGAAGCAAAATTTGGGGTTGAAACTTGCGTTAGTCCCTAAAAACGGGTTATCAAAGGCACATTTTTTTAGGAACTAAATTAGTACTCTTGGAGACCTTTCCAATGGTGTAAACGATTTTGAATTCTAAGCAAGAAGTAGAAAGTTATGACCCCAAAAAGTCGAGGTAAATAAATTCCTAGTTTTTTTGAAAATTTGATGATTTGGGGATGAATAGGAAGAGGAGAAATGATTGGATTATGATTTTGGACTAAGGAAGATACAGGCTAATTGTGACATGAAGGATTGACTCTTTGGATTTTGTATGGGCAGCACATATGCCTCTGTGTAGCGCAAATTCACCTCTTTAGATCACAACTTCGCCTCTCTACAGAGAGTGAAATTGCCTCTATTTTTGGAAAATTTGCCTATCTAGTGAGTCAAATTTTCCCAAGACTGAAGAGACATAGGGAACAGGCAAGTTTGATGAGCAAATTTTCCTATCTCAGGTGAGAAAATTTTCCCAAGTACAAGGAACAGGCGAATTTGATGATCAAATTCACCCAAACTCAGACAAGTTCACCCAAAATGAGAGCAAGATCGCCTAAACTAGCTAGAACAAGCGAATTTGACTTGCAAACTCGCTTAACGGGATGACAAATTCGCTTGTTTCTTGACACAGATGGATGAAAGACTCAGATGGTGAGAAAAATCACCCTTGTAGGGAGCAAATTTTCCCAAACAATGTAGCAAATTTGCCTATCCCAAGAGAACGAGTGAATTTGATGGACAAGGGATAGATGAAAGACTCGAAAGGGAGACGAGATCGCCCTTGTAGGGATCAAATTTTCCTAAACAAGGGAGCAAATTTTCCTATTCTCGGAGAATGGGCGAATTTGACGGATGGGGACTGACAAACTCGCCTAAGGGATGGACAGACTTGCCTATTTTGGGGAACGGGCAAAAACGGGTTTGTCTAAGAAAGTGACTCACAAGCAAACTCAACCCTGGAAAAGGAAAACTTGCCTAAACAGAGGACCTGGACTGGACTGAGACACAAAATCACCTGTCTGCAGTGCAAATTTGCCTTTGTAAGGGGAAAATTTGCCTCTGAAGGCAGGGGCTGACTATGGAAAAGGATAACAAGCACAACAAACAATAGAGAGAAGGCTAGACTGACTCAACTGAAAATAAAAGTACTGGTATCGCACAATGAAGATGCTCCAGACAACACAATCCTATAATTAGTGATAAGGGTTTACAATCTTGATGTAGGCCCACCACCTTGAGCGGACAACCCAAGGTTAATACTCTGTGATACTGGGGTGGTTCTCTAGAGCACCCTTTCTTGCGAAGGCGGGTAGCTAGTGTTCCAGTGGCATAGGGTCATCAACAAACGCCACGGGCTCACCTTCACACTCTCACTCGAGGACTATCGTAGTCCATCATGAGGATTCCTGTCTCAACACAAGGGAGTACATGGTGAGTAACTTCGAGGTACGATCTGCATCCCTTGCACTACACCAAGCCATGACTAAAACATGGGTCTCTATCTAGGCTATACAAGACAATCTTGTGCATCCTCTATATATGCAAGGTACGTGAGGCACAACCGTAAACACCAACCCATCACAAGCATGAGTCGGGAGCTCCAACAAGGTATTGGAAACTCATAACAAATTTGCACGTCTTATCTAGGTATCACCCTAGCTTCAATGCTTCGCTAGACACGACGTGATTGGATTGGGGTACAACTTTCATTCTCCCCCCTTTATATACCTCGTCGGTAACATGTGGTTGGAATCATCCCCCGGGTGATGAAATCCCAAGCAGGTCTTGCTAAAGGAAGAAGATACTAGACGCTTCGACTGGTCCCCAAGCTCACACGTAGCGCAAGGGGAGAGCTTAGACACACTAACACCTCCTAGGTAAATTGGATTGGAATAGAGCAAGCTACGATTTCTCATCACCCAGGATCGCCTAAAGGTGCAAGTAGAGTGGATACGTCAACAACCTACTCCCAAGCACAACAAACAATGGTAATTGACCCTTTAATTAATCTACATGTGCCTAGCTAGTATGGAAAAATGACAGAAAAACTAACTAAAAGGTCTTGGACCAATCATTCTGCAGAAAATGTGTTAGTATTTTGTAACTCACAAACAGACAAGTTAGCAGGTCAGTAAGTAAAACCAAAACCAAAACGATGTTGAAAACTAAAGATTAAAGTCTCAGGTTCATCTCAGATTCACCCCTGTGTTGGGCAAGTTTGCTTGTCTGGATGAGCAAATTCTCCTCTATCAAGAGCAAATTCATCTTCTATGTCTGGAAAATTCGCCCCTGTAACTAGCAAGTACGCCCTTGTCTGTAGGTTAGCCTATTCAAAAAAGGCAAATTCACTTATTTGCTAGTGCAAATTCACCCTTGAAAATAAATTCGCTTGTTCTTTCTAAGCAAATTCGCTCTTGAAAGCAAATTCACCTGTTCTGCCTAAGCAAATTCGCCCCTGAAAATAAATTTGCCTATTCTTTCTGTCAGATTTTCCCCTTTTCACAAAAGGGTGAATTTGCTTGTCTTGCTGAATGTAAATTTGCCTCTGTAACTAGTTTAGTTTCACCTCTGCGAGTAAACTTGAACCTGCAAAACTCAAAAAACAAAAAACGTAAAATGTTGGACTTGTGACGTGGGTCCCACCGGGTGTGCCAAAAATGTGTGCAGTGTTTTTACCCCATCTAAAGTGCAAGAAATAAACTCAAGCAAGAAGATAGAAACAAAACAAAACACTCAAGATTGTGCTAAAGATGAAACTCAAACTTGTAAATAAAATGCCAGAATATTACCTTGTTTGAGCTTGATGAGTTGTTTGCCCTTATCAATGACTTGATATGTGTAGACATGGAAAATATACTAACACACTTGATCCTAATTACTAACATCATTTCTTCCTGAATCATCTTCTTAACTTGTCATCATTTTTCATCCCTTAATTGAATACATCATTATTTATCTGGTTAAGTCGTTCTCTCGTGTTAATTAAATTAATCAATTTGATTTAATTAACCCTATGTCTCTATTTGATTAAATAATTCATTTTATTTAATTAAATCCCTAAAGTCATCCCCTTAAATTAAATAAATTAATCTTTATTTGATTTAATCTAACATCATGCTCCTTAGTTAAATAAATCAATTCTTAGTTAATTAAGTCTAAATCATTATTCCTCTCAACTTTGATTTAAATAAATCATAAAATGTGAATCAAATTTGTCACATCATCTAATTAAATTGATCAAACCTTGATTAATTTAATCCAAATCACTCCAATCCTCTAGATTTTGCAACTTGCACAATAAATCAATTTATTTGATTTATTAATTCATCAATTTCCATTCAAAAGGGCATCTTTTGTGGAATATTCTTCCAATTCAAAAATCCCTCCAAAAGGGGATGGGTACTTCCAACAAGGCATTTAAGGCCTCTTACATGTCCTTGGCTTTGAGCCAAGCGACATTTACTCCATTCCTCTCTCCCTCCAACTTGTCATTTCAAATTTTACATTTGAATCTAATAGCATAAATGTGCACAACCTTCCTCCATTCACATCTTGACAAGTGGCACTTGGCCATTGAATGTTGAATGATCCCACATTGCTCAATCTTTCTCATTCTTCCAATTTTGAAATCTATAAATGAGAGGCTTTCGTTCTCATTATTCATCCACAATTTGAATGCAAAGTTATTATCTTCATATTTAGAGAAATCTGGGAATCTGTTTTCCCATCCATCTCATCGGTAATCAAGTCTGTTGTTAGCCGAACTACATCATCTCTGAGCTTGAATGTAGGCAAGGTTGATCTTTGATCATCCCCTGAGACATTTTAGGTCAATGCTTTAGGCGTCCGTCGCAGCAATCTGACAATCCGTTTGCCCATCTTTCTCATCATCGAGTCAAATCTGTTGTCAACCGAGACATTTTAGGTCAGTCCTTTAGGCGTCTGTCACAATCTAGCAATCTATTTGCCCATCTTTCTCTTCATCAAGTCAAGTCTGTTGTCAACTGAGACATTTTAGATCAGTCCTTTAGGCGTTTGTCGCAATCTGGCAATCTGTTTGCCCATCTGTATCATCATCGAATCAAGTTTGTCGTCAGTCAAACTACATGGTCTCTGCGTGTATAACATAGGCAAGGCTAATCTATGGATCAACTCCTGAAACCCCTAGGATAGGTCTTTAAGTTAGTCTCTTGGTCATAAATCTAAAAAATCCAAAAAGTCGAAACATCTCAAAATTCTAAAAAATAGCCTCAAAACATTTAAAAAAAACCAAAAACATCCAAATATTCTAAAAAACCCAAAATGGTGCATCTGTCTCATCTCGCTTTCACCCGCAATAATCACCATTCATAATAAATCAATCATCGCCTTCATCCTTTTGTGAGGCAATCAAAAGCAAGTCTAGCAAGTTCCAAAGTGAACACCCTAATTGTCAAAGTCTCGAGTCTAGGTCAGTAAGCAAGCAAGTTGATCAACTCAGAGTATCAGTAGCTTATCATCCAATCAATCTCATCAAAACCTTGATCATAGATGATAGAAGAAAGAAGAAAGAAGAAATAGATTTAAAGATGATAGAAGAAATAGATTAGGATGAAGGGATACAAAATAATGAATATTAATTAAATAATAAGGTATTATTTGATTAATATAGAGGAAATGACATTGGTTGAATTAGGGGTAAACTGGCCAAATGAAAGTGGTCAATTTTCAGTGTCTACACTTTCCTACTTTTTTAGATGATTCGATTGACTGGCTTGCTTTTTCTTGATTTCTCATCACCATTGTTAGACCCCTACCAATTTCTTCCTAGTATTTCGTGCTACAAAAATGGAAATACATGTTTTCCTTACTTGTTCACTCCATTATGGGGTCATTTCATTTCATAATTTACATTAATTTAGTTTCCCCACACTGAAATTTGAATATCTTGCCTTAATTCAAATGCAAGCCACTATGATATTATTACATATTTTATTCTCTTTTCATTTATTATCAAAATTGAACAATATTCGATGAATTCAAACTCATATTCATTTTCAAAGAGTTCGCATGTTTTTATATATATACATGCTTATATATATATATATATATATATCACTATTTTATGTTTATAACAGTATAGTGTGAAATTGCTTTCAAGCAAAGAAGCAACTTTTATTATTATTTGAATAAGTTTTTAAATGAAGTGATTTCCTTATCCTTCAAGCATGCCATTTTTAATACATACATATATGTTTAATCATGCTATCATTTTCTTTTCAAATTTTCAAAAATACAAAATTGAAATAGATAATTAAATAACATTTATCACATGTATATCATTCCACAATCCTACTTTTTCAATCATTGAATCATTTCGAATCATATTAATATAATCTCCTATATGAAATTTCAAATGTAGACATCATGTCGTTTTGTGGTGTGTGCACCCAGATTCCATCAAGCTTGTCATTCAATCCACCTAAATGATCCTACCTCAATCGTGTTCTTGTCCTTCAACCCATTTTCCTACATTTGCACACACTTGCACTTACACAGTTCATCAGTAACATTCAATCATGATAAATTATAAGATAGTTCAAAAGATCTCATGGTCAAAAGACGATCAACTTCTTTCAAACATTTCAAAAATAAATTTTTAACTCAACATATTGAATTTCCTCAATAATCTAATTTATCATATTTTAAATTTAAATGCAATAAGAATTGGCTTATGACAATAGAGAGAAAATAGGTTCTTTTGTTGTTTCAAGAGAAGAGAGCATCGATGGCCCACTGAGAGCCCTCCTCAATAGCCTCCCTGCCTTCAATTCACAACTTTTCAGCTTTAGACTTTCTCCCCTTTTTCCTTTTGGAACAATTTAAGCTTACTGCTCACAGTTTGAAAGAATCCAAGCTTCTGGGGTGGATCCAACACCAAATCGGGCTCAAATAAGTTGTGGTAATTTTTTTATTTATATTATGTTGCATGTTATTAGCCAATTAATTGTTCTTAACCCACACTGCAACATAGAGAGTCATTAGTTACAATTTGTGTAGGAATATTCACCCATAGTAATTATTGCAGTTGCTTACAATAATTAGTATTCCCTTAATTTATTTTCTATCTAAGAGTTAAGTCTAGTAAGTCGCCTTTAATTGGAATTGATTTTGTTCAATTTTTGCACTCAATTGATTAGGAGAGTTTAGGATTCTCAGCTACACATATAGTGCCAACATCATCTGACAATTATGATTCCCTTGTTGATAAATTAAATGAGACACCTCTAGGATAATGAATTGCTTAATTTAGGATATGTAGTTCAGTTAAGTTATATGTATGTTATCTACATCAGTTGATTGAACATAGAGGGAGCTCTATAAATTTCATATTATAGAAAAACCCAAATGGTTGAAACATAAAGGAAAACAATAAAATTATCTCCAAACATTCAAAATAATATAAATGACACTCTCAATACATGACACCAACAACTCTTTGAATAGTTTTTTAAAATTTTGCCAACTCGAATCAATGCCACAATGCATTGGACAATTACTCTCACACTACCCCAAAATATTTTTAGATTGCATGTTAACCTAAACATCCCAATATTCAAAGGTAATATTGATTCCACAATGTTGGATAATTAGATGTGGCAACTAGAGGCATACTTTTTGTATCAATCAATTTAGTTTGTTAATGTCACCAAAAGAACTCACAAGAGGAAGATCACTCTCCAACACCAAAAACCATTCTACACAAGATAGAATCAATGAAAATTCTATATGCCAATGATGGTACAATGCATAAAATATGAATAATATACAAGAGAACCTTTATAATATAGGCAAGGGTGAAATAGCATAACATAGGATTATGACACTTGTTGTAATCATATGACTTGAGATGCAAAAATTAAATGCCACAAGTAAGCTTAACAAAATAGGTGTTAAAAGGACCTAAAATGAATTTGATTAGGCAGTGTACCTTGTTCACCCCAAACTATTGATGTAGATTAGATTTATTTTACAACACTGAAAATGTTCATTTCGATGTTCCATTGATGAAAAATATTTAGCACACACCATAAAATGGACCATGATCCAATTCAAATTTGGGATTCCTTTATAAAAAAATTATAGGAGGTATGCTACACCCTCAAACACTATGAGGAAGAGCACATGAAGTTCCAATAATTATATCAATTTAAGGAGACATTATTTGAATATTACACCAATAACTTTCATGACTACTCTAGATTCCTACATGAGAATGCCTCCAGGCAACACAAAGCACACTTAGTTACTTAAGTTAGTTATCATATTTCATTCATGTAAATATGGAGTTCTTAACTTATATAAGTGCATGGCATCAATCTTACCCACAACAACTTGTATTCATGTCACCATTTTATCCCTAAGGTGATATAGAACCATGAAATTTTCAATACAAAATATTACCTCATGCATAAGTTGGTTGTGATAGTTATTAGTCTGAGACCCAAGAATTTGGATCTTGCCACATGTTCCCTCCCTACATTATACAAATAATGATATTTCAATAAATAACATAGAAGTGTTTAGCAATTAAAAACTAACGAGAAGATCTAGTAGTGAAATTTACATCTTCACAACATAATCAAGTAAAAACACGAGTAGACCATGGAAATAAATCTCACCTATATGGTCCTACCATTCTATATGCTACCAATTTGGTCTCTAGCCTAAGTTGAGTACAAAGTAATTTAAAAATAGAGTATGAAATTTATATAGATATCAAAGTATTTTATTTACTACAAATAAATTACTCAACACAAATGTACATAACTTGTTTAGGAAAATAAGATGTGGATAACTCAAAGATTTTACATATATGCTATGTATGAAGAATAGATTATTAGGAGTGGATAGGTGGAGGTTTTTCTTGTATTCCATATTTTTATGTTTGTGTGTACTATATACATGAAGAAACATAACTTACTATAGTTCCTTCAACTTTGCATTGAAATGATAAATTTTGAGGGTTTTTTTTATTGAAGTCACATTAACTTTATCATTTTGGGTAGCTTCCTAATGTCAACAAAGAAATATAAAATCACATGTTTCAACTTCATTATTTTTTCTTAATGTGTTTTACATAAAATCATCATGGTTAGTGTAAGGTTGTAAACTAACAAAATAAAGAATGTATTTACAACTTATGTTCCTATAGGTGTTGAAAGAAATGGAATGCATGAAAACCAAAACAATTAGATGGAGAAAACATAGTAATATATTAAGAAATTTGGGACTAAGTTAGTAAGTTAGCTTTGTATATCTTCAATAATTTTAGTGTTGAAGCTACACCATCTATATTTATTTCTAAAAATGAACAAGTATAAATCTTTAGATATAATGGTATATTTGTTTCAAATTGTCACTCTTTGTATCCTTTGATATGACACCAATTAGTCTCTAACCACAAACACTAGCGAAGGATTCTTAGTTAGATAAAAGCCTTTTCATATATAAAATTACAAAATTCCATTCCCAACAAGAGAATTTTCACATACTACATTAAGAACTATACAATGCACACCTTTCTTAGAAATAAAATCCTACTTCCATAATGGAGCATACACATAAGCAAACAAAACCAACAACAAATTAAGAATAATAATATCCTTTATATTGAAGAGTAATGTGATATAACAATAGCAATGTGCGGTTAATTATGATGATCACTGTCAAAATTCAACCTGTTCTATCATTTGCTGATGTGGGTATCTCTTGAATATGCCACTATGTAATAATGTGAAATTTTTGTTGGTGTATAAGTGTGAGGAACAAATTGAATTTGAAGAAAGGGTGAAATAATGGATATTTTATATTTTAGTAACCAAATAATGACCAATCCTCTCTTTAGGAGACTTGTATTCTTCTCAATTTAATGTATTATCTAGGTAGCAAAAAAAGGATATATGGGTCAAACAAAATTTGAGTATTGTTATATTAGTCTACTTGAAAAATTTCATAGATATTCATATATTATGTTTCTATATTATTTATAGTGTTGGCTTCTTAATAGTGGCTATCATCCTTAGATGTGGTCTTTTTAGCCAGTTTGTAAATTATTTATACCACCTATCATATCATCTAATATGTTTTTTGATTTGGCTATATATAATATTATAATGGTGAAACATGCATACACATGCCAATTTTTATTGTTTTAATAATAATTTTACTACTAATGTTATATGGTTTTAATATTAATAAATTAAAATTGTTTATCCAACATGGTAGATAGACATTGTCGAGAAGAAGTGGAGGAAAATGAAACACACACATCAAATTTATAAAAATTGTGTCCATATTTTAATAATTTCAAATACCCATCCATTTATCAACACACAATTCATATGGTGCCTTAGTTATTTTATGTAGCATATAATATTAAAAGTTTGAATGTGTAGAAGACATCTGGCATGATATAAGATTTTTTGATACTTTAAAAGTATTTTATAAATTTTGATCATAAAATTTCTAGATTTTATAGTTTTATTTTTTTTGAAAATGGTATAAGAGAAAAATGGATCAAATTCAAAGAAAAACAAGCTAATACACTTAGAAAAGAAGAGAACATATGAATAAACCCATATTTCAAATTATAGTTATTTTCACCCATTGCATGAGAAACCTATTTAGATGCCAATATGTTGGACATGAATATAAAAAATAGAATAAGATATAAAGACAACCCTTGGATCATTAGGGTGGCATCAACACTATTTTGAGAGTTTCAAAAGGATCTAGATAAATAAATACCATGCTTATTTTAAACTTAAACTTGACATATACTGGTTGGTATAGCTACTTCAATTACTAAGGAATAAAATCACATGTAATTAGGAAATTGCATGTACTAACAAGATTTAATCACATGTATTATCATGGGGGTCGAGTGCCAAGTGTAAGCAATAAATTAGTTCTTTAAAACCAATAGTACACTTTTGTAGCAATGTAAGAAGAAACATGCATGAGTGTTCATAGGTAGTTAAACATGTCAAATTAGAGGATAGTCATCATGATTGACTATTTATGTGTTTCAATTTTGTTTAGCACTTCATCATTCAAACATATCACATATTTTAGACAATGTCGTCTAATAAGAAGTGGGAATGACATGTGGGTTGGATTGAATTTATTTCAAATATTATGGTTGGTTTTAGATGTTGTGGTTAGTTTTAGATGCATCATGTTACAAAGTACATGTCTACATGTAAAAGTATTAAGATAAAATACTAAGAGGGGTCTTCTATACATCATCACCTAGAAGATGATTTAGTGGTTTCATACGGTGTTCAACCATGCAACCTAATAAGATAATTCAATATTCATAGGGACAAAAAATTTGTCACAAGAGATTATATCTAAGAAAATTTTAGTTTATTTCTTTACAATCATGATGGTTGGAATTAGTTGTTCAAGAGAAAAATAGACTACCATAAATAAAATAAAATAGAGAAAAAATAATTGAAAAAAAGATCCTAGCATATTATTTTAACTATTAACTCAAATGCATGAGCAACTAAAATCAAAAAATATAGCTTGATAAGGAATTCAATATAACAACTATCTTGGAATCCATTATATGAATGCTTTCTTAGCTGGCATAGATTCTCCAATTACTAAGGAGGAAATTAAGGAATTGAATAAGTAGAGTTTTGGTTTAAAATTTAGCTAAAGGTACTACAAGAAGGTATAATGGTGAAATAATTTTTTAGATATACAATCTAAAGATGGTCTCCCATTTGTGTAGGGATAAAATGTGTAAATGATGAGAATTTTTCTTTCTATAAATGATATCTATAGATGTTAGAAAAACAAACCTTAAGCCCTCATACTCAAGTTCCAATAGACCAATAAGTTCCAAAAATAAGATTAATGTGTATTGAGTTAACAAAACATACCTTGAATTGATATAATGAAGCTCCAATATAGTCATTTAGTGGTATTATCACAAAATGAGGAAAACAAACATATAGAGGAACAAATCAATGTTCAAAATAATTAAATTATGCTCAAATAAAGGTTCCAATATACACCTACTCAAGTGTGATGACACTATATTGCATGTTTATAGTCAACTATTCCAAATTGAGTTAGTTGTGCCCATTATAATCCCTTTCTCGTGTGTTTTTCCTCTCTAGATCATCTTGCCAATGTTGACACTTGGGAATCTATGGCAATACTAGCTATGAAAACTTGGGAGTATTGTTTATAGATACTTCTCCATTTCCTCACTTTCACGTGCTTGATAATGTCCCTTTCCCAACTAAGATTGTGACCAATAACATGTATACAGGGTAAAAGCATCATGTGTACTTGGATGGTGTAATCCAAGCTAGGATGAAATGTGCCTATTTTTGACCTTTTCGACATATCTTTTTTTTTTATGAATAGGCAACTATCTATATTAAATTAAAGATAAGAATACATATTCACAAAAAAAGGGCGGGTGGTAAAAAGGCACACCCCAAAAGTCACGTGGGCAGCGCCCAAAAAAATCTAAAAAACAAGTCACATGGGCCTAGCCCAAAAGTCCAAGAGCATGAGAAATTAAAACAAACAGGCCATTAAGCGGCCAGATCAGTGCCAACAAAGCCGAGAGGGTCTTTGTCATCCATATTTTTCCCCATACATCAACGGGGTCTAGAGTGACGTTAGGAGGAGCACCCTAGCCATCATCATCATCTTTCTTATCTTTATCTTCTTCCTCGCGTTGGGGTGAGATTGCAAGCGCCAATCGCGGATAGATTTTACCACTAACAGTCCATCCAGAACCAAAGGCAGGCGAGGTATTAGAGGGCCACCTAGAACCGCCACCGCCACCACTGCCACTCCCTGAAGCACCACCGGAAGGCCATCCTTGATTAGCTCACGATGGAGGAGAGCGAGCACGCTGAGGAGGGCGAGAGTCCCGTCGAGCAGGAGGCTGAGAACGGGGACACGCAGAGCCACTGCGCTGCCGGCCTTGAGAGGGCGACTGGTCGTGGGAGGAGGGCGAGTCGAGGACCCGAGCCACAGTGCATGGGGCATTGCCCCAGTGATCCAAGAGAACTTGAAGGTGAGCCACCTCCAATGCAACTTTGTTAGCTTGCACCTGTATCTGTAAAAGAACATTAGAGAAAATAACATCTTTAGCATAGATAGAAACATTAATATCCATTTGAGAATGAACAAATATGCAGGAATTTCTATCTTTCAAAATGTTGAAGAGGATTTCCACCCAAAAAGTGTGCCAAAGCTGGGAGAACTTAGCAGGGATCCCAGGCAGATCTCCCAGCAGAACCATATGCCAAGAGAAAGGTTTTGACCGAAAGGGCCGAAAGAAGTCATGAATCCAAGTCCAAAGCTGTTGAGCTTTGGGACAAAACCAGAAAAGATGCTTAAAGCTTTCAGGTTGCCCACAAAAAGGGCAACGAGGGTCCTGGACCCCCAGGTGTAAAAGCCGAGAACCCACAAGCAAGCCTTGGAAAAGAATACACCAAGCAAAGTGGGTCAGCTTCGTATTAACACTTGCAGACCAAGTGGCAACAAATCTCTTTCGCCAAATATGAGCAGAGGAGTAAAGAAGCCACCTCTGGTTCAAATTGTTGATCATCGGAAAATGGGGTGAAAGCCACTTATAGCCGAGCCTCAGTTTATAGCTCCTGAGAGGAGTATCTGGAAACCACTTCCAGTCTTTCCACTAAGGTTTGTTCCCTCAAATACCAATTTTGTGAAGCATTTCAGTTAGAATGGCACTCACCATACCATCGAAAGTAGCGTGGTCTTGGTTTTGAAGTTCGTATTGGGCCTTAAAAGCATCCCACTGCATAATATACATAGTGGGTTGGTGAAAAACCTGTTGCAGGGTCTGAATGCCCTTTTTGTGAAATCTAAGTGCTTTAAGCCAGGGTGATTTAGCCAAAGGCTGACCATTATGCACAAGAAGAGGAGACCACCAAATATTTTGCTGATTGAGCGAAAGCCCATCATGAAATCCTGCCCCAGCCTAGCGGAGCCAAGGCTTAACAACCTCCTAGGCACGCCAAATGCTTTTGGCCACAAAAGTTCCAACAATTTGAATAAGCTCCTTCATAACCAGGAGGGTTTGGAAGCCTATTCCTTTCCAGGCGGGTCTGTGAGCAAGAAAGTCAGAATGAATACAATGCTTGAGGAGAATCTTCTAGGCTTCATCACTAGTGAGGGCTCTGATAATCCATTTGACACAAAGAGAAATCCCTTGCCGTTGAGTGGAGAGTAGCCCAAACCCTCCAAAATCTTTGGGGAGGCAACAATACTCCCAAGCAATACAATGGAAACCCTTGTGAGTTTCAGAGGAGGCCCATAAAAAAACTCAGAGTAGCTTTTCCAGCCTACCATAGCCAGCTTTGGAGGGAGCCCAACAAGAAGAGTAGTAAACATGAGTGGCATCCAGAACTTTAGAGCACACTTGGAACTTTCCAGCCAGGGAAAGAGGCTCGGTAATCCAGGTTGAAAGCTTATGCTTGACCCTGGAGAGCACAACTTGCCAAAGCTCCCTAGGAGAGGCCTGGAAGGCGAAAGGGATGCCCAAAAACTGAAATATCTCTCCCTGCCCAATCCACTTCCAATTATAGTTTTGAAGCCACGCAAGAGTGGGTCACACAAATTGCCTGTAACATAAGGTCTTGTGCCATTAGATGGTAGAGTTGGAGGCAAGACAAAAAGTGTTGAGACAATCAAGGGCAACAGTGATCGATTCTTCTTCCTGCAAGAGAGTGAGAAAGGAATCATCCGCAAAGTGGCCATTAACAAGCTGCTCCTAAGAATTCAGGAGAAGAATCCCTTTGACATGCTATTGAGAGACAACATGGGCCAAAAGGTATCCAAAGCCCTTAGCCACAAGCACATACAAAGAGGGGGTGAGAGGACACCCCTATTGGATTGAGCGAAAAAGACCAAAAGTAGAAGATTGGCGTCCATTAATGGTTATGCAAGCTGAGGCATCAATAAAAAGCATATGAATAGACTGGATGAAATTGGGCCCAAATCCCAAAGCTTGCAGCATCACAAGAATGAAAGGCCATTCAATGTGGTCATAGGCTTTGGCAAAGTCAGTTTTGATGAAAACAACTTTTTGATTTGAATGTCGTGCCCACTCCATGCCTTCCCAAAAAACAATAATATTATCTAGAATAAACATGGATTTGATGAAGCTAGTCTGCTTAGGGCGCACAATCTGAGGTAAGAGATGGCGAATTTTTAGAGCCAAAGCCTTAGCAATGATTTTGTAGGAGACATTGAGAAGCGTGATGGGCCTCCAGTTGCAGATATCCTCTAGATCCCCAGGCTTAGGAATGAAATTTATATTGCCCTTATTTATTAAATTGCCTAGAGAGTTGGTTTGAAAAGCCTCAATATAGACATGATGCAGATCACACCCAACACAGTCCCAAAGGGCTTTGTAGAATTCACAAGGGAAGCCATTAATCCTAGGAGCGTTGTCATCGACCATAGAAAAAATGGCTTCCTTGAGATCATCAATAGTCAATAATTGATCACAATTTTTTTTTTGGGCTAAAGAAAGCCTATTTGGCACAACAACAAGGCATTGTTGAAGGGCTTGCTGTCGCACAAGCTCATAATGGTGCACAAAATCTTGGAGAATCTCAAGGAGCTCAGAGAGCACCCGAGTACCATCCTTAATTTTTTTTATTCCTGGGGATGAGTGCCTGGAACTAAGTGCCAAAAAAATTCTTTGGAGGCACGATCACCAATCTTAAGCCAATGTAGTTGAGCTTTGATTTGCGCTCCTCTGGTAGCGTAATTATCAACCACCTACTTTTTGTGCCTTAATTTCGCCACCTTGACTTGATGCGACGGGGAAAAAGGGTTAGCCGCCAAAGCTTCCATAGCTGCACGCAAGTTAGCAGTGGTAGCCTCATAGGATCACCGATGAAAAATGGCTAGCTAGCACCCATAAATGCAAAAGAATCGAGTAGTACGAGTGATGGAATCATTCCACTAGGTAATCCAGCTTGTCTGGCCGGCTGGTCTGCACTCCAAATTCCACACTCGACGAATGTGGGCCAAAGTGGGCTTGTGGTAAAGCAAAGACGTGTTAAAAAAGAATTGAGTTTTACACGTGCGAGGCTAACAAGACATCCATTCAATATGAAAAGAAATTGGGAAGTGATCAGAAAGAGTCACATCCACTAATGGCTTCACAGGTAAGGCAGAGTTGGCAAAAGAGAAAAAAGATTGAGTCAAGATCATGGCACGATCAAGGCGTTTAAAAAATATGTCAGAACTAGCCCTGTAATTATACCAAGTGTGCCAGAGGGAATGAGAATGGCGACAACCAATATTGGGATCAAAAAGCCCCAATTTATTACGCATGCAAAACCATGCCTCCCATTCACCAACTACCCAACGGAAGGGTAAGGTGCCATCTTTGTCATATGCCACCTCAACCATGTTAAAATCCTCGTAGAGTAACCAGGTGGTGATTGGTAAAGAATCAGCAATCCAACGACAAAGCAAAGAGCGCTCCACAACATCATTAAAGGCATAAACATTAATAATCCTGAAGGAATGATTATCAATGTTAAGGAGAACCTAGACTATTCACTAAGAAGGATCAGTCCCATGATCTATACCACAAGAATGCAAACACGCGGACAAAAGAGTGACGATTTTGCCATGCCCAACTTCATGCAAAGTGCAAAACATAGCACTAGCTGGCCAAATAGAAGGACAAGCCGAGGCAAGCAAAAACCCTAAAATTTTAACTTCTTGGAGACAAAGCACTTCAATGCCCGAGTATTTCTATAAGGTATCTCTAACAGAATACTTTCTGGAGAGGTCGGTGAGACCTCAAACATTCCATGAAAGAAAATTCATGGATGAAAATCTTCCATGTTTTCGGAGTCTAGTTCCTACTCAACCAGGGAAGAGAAACTATTCTTCAAGAAATCTTGTGGAACTGAACTAGTCTGAATAGGGGGTGAAAATCTCTGCTTTTCTGGCACATATTCTCCTTCTTCAGGTGGTGGAGATGGATTGCAAGACCGTCGTTGCGCCCCCGTTGCAGGAGGGATATTTGGCTGAGCATACATAACAACCGCAAGCTGAGGCGTCGCCTTTGACCTGGGTTGCATCGAAATAGTAGTAGCTCTAGAAGGAGCGGTTGTCTCCTTCTCTGAAGGGTTTGAAACAACTTTGGGTGGTTCAGAGGCCTTAGAGGCCGACCCAAAACTAGTTGGCTTATTTTTTCGGTTTGTAACTGTGGTCCACTTTGTTTCAGCATTAGCAGAAGGCTCTGTCTGACAAGGCTTGTCGACATCTCGTGACAGGGATGGTGTACGAGGCACTGTCAAAGGGCAGTCCTTGATCTTGTGGTTAGCTGACTGGCACCGATAGCACGTGTTAGGCAGATTAAAATACGTGACTTTCTGGGTGTGCCTAATAGTTCCTATTTGAATGTCCATAGATTCTCTCAAATCCTTGGATAGGTCCACCTCCACACAAACCCATTTATGAGGCCGGGCTTGGAAAAACCTATTAGGTTCAATACAAACAACCCTCCCCAGAGAGGAAGCAATGTGATGCAGGAAGGGCACACAAGGCAAAGGCAGACCAGGGAACTCAATCCAGATCGGGACCCGCATTTTGGTGTCATCTGAGACAGCAAAATCCTGGGTCCATGCTTGAAAAACGAACAAGGATGACCTAACATACCAGGGCCCATGACCTAAAATAGCCTGGACATGATTGACTTACTTAAAGCGGAACAGAGAAAAAACCTTTGGTTAGGTTTTGGACCATATCAAGGCGGACCCCATGAGGGGCCCAAGCCTTGCTGACCCATTCTTTCAGCACACTTTCGGGGGGAGTCCTCCCAACAAAATAACCCACAAGGGTGTGTTGTTCAATCCATTGGCAAGCAGAATCAAAATCTGGTAAAGGAAAAATCACATCAGTTGGGGCATCATAATTCTTACCTCATGAAAGACTTTCGAAACAAATTTTTGAGGACGTTTGTTTGGAGGAGGAGCCATTGAACTGCACTGACAAATCACTAACACTAGCATGAACTGTTGGGTTAGGGCCGATTGAAGGCATAATAAACCCCTAAAACTGCACTAAATGAGGTCGTACTCAATGAGGGAGGATTTTTCCTGTGCAGTAGGCATAGTATGATGCAAGAGGGGCCAAGGATGACTGTAGAAAACAAAAAACCCTAGTAGAGCTCATACACTCTTGTCCCTTTTTGACATATCTTCAATTAAAACACTTTTTTTGATGAAATTAAGTAACATGCAATCAATCACATGACTAATAATTTATTGGTACATGTTTGTTATTTATAACCTAGTCTCTATGTCTACTTTTCCATCTTCATCATTAATAGTCTATGCATAAAATATAAATATAGGTTTATGAAATTATTAATTTAACTAACAATAATTGGAATGGATAAAGTTTGATTGTAACCTCACTTGTGTAGCTATACATTCATCCTTTAACACTTGTCAATTTTCATTTCCTCCAATGTCATCAAATTCATCAAGTGTCTCCTGCATTGGCATGGTGAGAAATAGTCATTTACAAAACATAATATTATACCTTCTTGTATTAACTTTAACTAAATTTTATGCCAAAACTCTACTTATTCAATTCCTTGATTTCTTTCTTAGTAATTGGAGAATCTATGCTAACTATTAAAAAGCATTCATGTAATGAATTCCAATATAGTTGTTATATTGAATTCCTTGTCAAGCTATATTTTTTGGTTTTATTTGCTCATGCATTTTGAGTTAGAGTTAAAATAATATGATAGGATTTTTTTAGCAATTAGTTTTTCTCTATTTTATTTTACTCATGGGTAGTATATATATTTTTCTTGAACAACTAACTCCAACCATCTTGGTTGTAATTGAATGACTACTTGTGAAATACTAAATGATTGGAGAGGTTTATTACACATCCTTCCTCTATTGATGTAGTGATACCAACACCATCATTATTGTCAGCATGCAAGGTGTGAGACATGTGTCTCGCCCTCATCAAAATCACCTTGATGAGATGATTGCATGTGTATCCTTGCATATATTAGAAGAAGAGTCATAAACTTGGTAATTAAAAGGAGATCACTTTCCCATCTTTATAATTATCAATGTGATCAAAGGTAACATGTCTACCTAGGATTTGCAAGGTCTAGACTCAAGATGTTTTTTAAAATTTTCTCAATGTCAAATTTCATATAGAATCTATGATTCCTGTTAACTTGCATCCACCAATAATATATATAAACATGGGTTTTAGTGTACCAACCAATAAACACAGTAACAAAAATATCACTTTCACTTATCATCCATGCCATATATGATAATTAGTGTGATCAAAGGTATCATGGCTATCTAAGATTTTGAAGGCTTGAATGCAATATATATTTTATTTTCTCAATGTTAAAGTTCCTATAGAATCTTTTTTCTTGTTAACTTGAATCCATTAATAATATAAATAAATATGGGTTATCAACTAGTGTATCGACCAATCAACATAGTAACAAAAATAAGGATCACTTTTACTTGCCACACATGCTATATACAATCATCTGTGTGATCGAAGGTAACAAGGCTATCTAGGATTTGCAAGGCCTGAACCCAAGATGCCTTTTTTATTTTCTCAATGTTAAATTTACTATATAATCTATGTTTCTTGTTAACTTGCATCCACCAATAATATATAAAATCATTTTTCAACTTGCATGCCAACCAATTAACGTGACAAAGTAAGATACACTAGATTCAATGTGGAGGGTCCATCTCTTGAGATGTGATTGGTAGGACTTTATAGTGTTATTTGTCTCTTGCCATGAATTTTTGAGTGTGTGAGATGTGATTCCAATAGGACTTTATAGTGTCATTTGTCTCTCGCCATGAATTATTGAAATTTGATTCAACCAAAGTGTTGGCACTCCACCAACACAAAGAAAGGCTAGTTTCCTTTGTCAAATGATCTCACTAAACACTACACTAGAACCAACTAGTTCTTCTAGGTAATAAACTAATCTATTGCTAATCTAAAAGAAAGAACAAATTATTCTAGCTAATCCTAATTTGTTTTACCCTTGAGAAATTATAATTTTCTAACAATTTAAAAACACCACAAAACTAGAATTACTATTTATTAAATCTTAAGTTACAACTTTAACAAGTTAAATGCAAAACTATAAAATCAAGATAGAAAGGAACCTAGAAATAAAAATTGGAAGTTTCCATGGAGAATGCTAGCATGTCGCATGGATGTTTGCGCATAACACTATAATTTGTACAACTAAATGACCAAAATCAACCTTTCTTTTTTTAAAACATGCCAAATGTACAAAAAAGTTAAACAAACACAACTAGGCATATCACTAGGTAACATCAAAAATTAAAATTAAAAGATTCAATCCATTTAATCAAAATAAAATAATAAAATGATAAGAAAGGGAAGATATTTGCAAACAATTGCGGGATTGAATATCTTTATCAAAAAAATCTTATAGCTACATAAATAAAGGAAAAATGTTTGGGGCTATTTGATAGCTTTCCAAGAGTGGTCAAGCCCCTATTTTGGTTTTCCAATCTCAATAATAGCCAATATATAGAAAATGATAAACTAGAGTGTGTGCTCTTATCCTTAGTGTGTCTAGGAATTTAGAGAAAATGATAATGCAATTAATATAAACTAAAATGAGTGATTTCAAGCATGTGAATATCCAAAGGTTCCAAGGGAACTATAAAAGAATTTTATAATAGTAATGAGAAAGTAGAGAAAATAATAACAAAGAAAAAAATAGCAATGTCACCTCTTAAAGCTTGATGAATCCAATGGGGACAAAGAATGGTATCAAATTCCACAAGACCTTCAAGAAGACTATTGTAGAAGTGTTGGTGTGCTCACATGGAGGAACCAATATCAAGAAAGTTGTATATAGATGGAGAGTGCAAGATAGATTGAGATGGAGAGAAAAATTGAGTGTCAAAATGAAATAATGATTAAAAATGAGAAGTAGGAGAGAAGATAAAGAGATTGGTGAGCTATTCAAATTCATCTTGAGAAATTACCACCAACTTGGGCCCAGGTAGCATGTGGAAAAACATTCTTGAAAAGACCACTAAACAAGAAATTGTTGTAGGATGTTAGCACATCGAATTGACATCTACTCATTGCACTAGTGTCTAGATAGTTTAAGCTTTGAAAAAGATGGAACGTAAGAAAAACACAAATTTAAGATAGTTGTAATATCAAATTTGGAAAAAAAAATGACAATAGGAGGCTAGGCCTTGGCACCATGGGAGAAAAAGGCTAAGGCAAAGGCTAAAATAAGCCTAGAAATATTCTAAGGGGATGGACACTAAAGTAAGCATAAAAAATAACATGAAAGTTTACGAGTGTTTATATAGTCATCAACAAACATGTGAATCTCAATGTTTGTGGAATGCTCATCCAATGAATGAAGCATGATAGATTCAACATTGTCAAACATATGTCACCTAGTTGCATCACATTTGACCTTCATGATCAAGTTATTTAACCATACATGTCTCACATGCCATGAGCATAAATATATGTTAAATTGAAACACTTCTTTGTATCATAAAATAGTTTCTCATCGTCAACAACTTTACTTAGTATAAATGATTAGATAATAATATAAAAAATACAAAATCATCAAATTATAAACAAATATGAAACACCTAATAGCTCTAAAATCAACATTTGCATCAGTCACCTTGAATGTGTTAAGTCTCCATTCAATTTTATTCAAGTGGACTCCTTGGAAAATGCACATCCAATATGCAATATGAGATGCACAAGGCCTAGAGATAATGACTCATCAATATGTACACTCATGCCACACATAGATAAATCACATGATAGAACCTTGCTTAGTATAAAATCATGATCATCATGGAATATGTGATCAAATGAACTAAACATCTCTAATAAAATATAATAGCCACTAACTAATTAAATGAAAGAGGGAAAATGTAGTACATGATAGAATAAAACCTCTATAGTAAATACATGTATTTACATAGTATAAAAGTCCATAAGTGTATCCAAGATAGATGTGTCATATGACATGAAAGATATAAACATGTTATAATCTCAAATAAATTTGTGTAAATCAGTCATGAAACCTAATAGGGGCCATGGAAATATATATTGTATATAGGATAACTTATAAGATTATCCTAAACAAAATTTGTACGTCAAAAAACAGTGTGTTTTTTGCTTGGACTGTGGGTTTGCTCCCATTGGTTCCAAGTTCAACTTTGAGGCTCGGGTTTACCTGATGCACGTGGTTTGTGGGTGATTACGTGCATCCCCAGAGGATTAGTCTTGCCTCAGCTTGCCTCTCCTAAACCCCAACTTGGAAAAAAGTAAGACAAAGGCAAGGCTAGTTGGGCATTGGACTAGGTCGCGGGGATACCTCTGACGCAAAAAAATAAAATAAAAATAAAAATAAAAAATTGCAACAAATATATATTTCTAATTGCTAATCCCATTCAAATGGTAAATTAATACATGTAAATAATGTTTATAAATTCTAAACAAGTTTTAATAGTGTATTATTTTACAATAATTCTAATAATGTTTTGCTTGAAAGTTATTGATAAATATATAGATGGCTATAGAAAAGGGGCCAAAAAAACATATGTAAATTGAGACAATAAAACCAACTTAGATATAGTGTGGGTAAGTTGAAAATAACATTGAGTTTGTTATTTATTTGTGTGTATTGGGTCTCTGGCAAAATCCTTGTTAGTTAAAACTTTTGCAAATAGAAATATACAATATAGTTTTTTATCAACATTTTTCTTACTAAATGATTTTATATACTGCATATTACATGAGAAAGTAAACTAGATCTACTCTAAAGTGGAGGCATTAAAAATTTAAGAAATATATATTATTTTTAAGATATATTTATAAGACCATTTTAAACAAAACTTGTTGTAAGTTAAAAAGTACTTTCAACCAACATTTTTTTAATCTGAATGGTTTTATTTTTTTTAAAGCAGGTAAAAATTTATTGATCAAGAAGCTCATCATACAACCAACAAAAATCAAGAAGCATTAGGGGCCTAGAAGGCCACCCAAATAAATCCTAAAGATACTATAGTTGAACCTCAACCACCTAGGGCCAAACCACCAACCCCTTTATCCATGAATATTTGCATGAATAAACCTTTGCAAATTATCAGAATATTCTCTGGGAAGCTGCTCCCATTCACTAACCTACCAATATCTCTGACCCTTTGAAGCCCATTTAGCAAGGCAATCCGCCACACAGTTCCACTCTGTCGAGATGTAGACAAAGGATATCTCATCAATGTAGATGCACAACCTTAGAATTTGTCTAGCTACCAAAGCTAATTGCCAATTCACTCCCTCAAAACTCTGATTATTCAACATGTTAACCAAAATAATAGAATCAGATTCACAAACTATCTTGCACCACCTCAAGGCACAACCCTTCTCTAAAGCAATAAGAATAGCAAGAGCCCCCATCAAATTGTTAGTCTGATGTCCCTTATAAATGGAGAAGAACACAACCGAACCAAACTTATTCCTTCCAACTCCCCCCACGCTAGTCTATCCTGGATTTCCCCTGGACGATCCATCTGAATTAATCTTCAAGACACCATCAAGAGGAGGAGACCACCTGCCATCTCACTGAATTTTCCTTTTGGGAATTCTTCTTCCTGGTGTATCAAAATTCTTCAACCCATTCACAGATAGGCCCAATCTCTTCATCACCTCAACCTCCCATAGATCAATAGGAGTAGCTACCTCACACTTAGCCTAAATGGTTTCTTGAATCATACCCATAACCCTTTGCCGAATATGTTGAATAACCAAAGCTCGATCTCAAAATATCCTTCTATTCCTTTCTAACCAAGTTTTCCAAAGGATACAAGAGGGCCCTATATTCCAACCCACTTGAAGACAAATGTCCTTAACAAGCGGTCGCCCCATACTTCTCCAAAACTCCACTAAAGATGAAGCATGTGCACATGCATGCTTCTAAGCCTCCCACCAACGATGCCACATGAACCTAAATGAATTTGATATTATTGAAGATAAACAATAATTTATGCATGACAATTTTCTTGCAATTGAGATGAGTACTCCATAATAGGGTCCTCATGTTTTGGGTGTATGAGGGAAGTCTAATAAGAGTTCATCCCTAGAAATTATAAATTTTTTATAACAACCAAAAAAAATTATAAATAAAAGAGGCTTCCTCATAGGAGGATTAGAAAGCTAAAAATATAAAAGAGAAAGATGTAGTATATACAATCATTGCTTTAAAGCTTCAATAATACTAGCTTTATTTAGTTAAAAATAAAATGTTGGCTAAAAATCACACCAATTTTTCAACTTACGAACATTCTTATAAATTCATGCTAAATATAATATGTATTTCCTAAACTTCCTAATGTCTCCACTATGGATGAGGACTGATCTATTTCCCCATGTAAATGTGTTATATAAAATTACTACTAAAATAATAATAGTTTCATTTGGGTTAAAAAACGTTTGGTTGAAAAACACACTAATACACAAATTTGTTGAGGATAATTCTATAAGCTTGTAATAATAAGTGAGGTTATACTTACCTATTCTAGACTCCTAGTTATGGTATATAAAATCATGCTAATGCTCTAAGAGAAATATAGTATTACATAATCATTCTAGAAGCATTTTCATGATTAAAGAGTAACGTTTTTTTCATGTAAACTATATTTATTTTATTGATTTAGTCATGCGAATCATAAATAAATGATTAATTTGATATTAAACATAAGGACTTGTTTGCTACAATTTTTGTTTCTATTTTTCCAAGGTGGAGCTTTGAAAATTTAAAGTGATGACAGCAAGAGACATCACAGAAAAAATTGAATTTCACACTGGATGGTTGTTGATCATGAAACTTTTTCTGATTGAATCGCCCACTTTAGATGTCTTTTATCATAATTCCTAAGGTTAGCGTTATATCAGTTCTGTCCCAAAATGTTAGGCTCAATACATGTAGAGCTCCAAGTTTTGGCAATTTACATTCCAGACAATAAAGATATAGAACTTTCCTTTTTATCAACTGTGGATAAAGTTTTCTTTCTTATTTACCTCATATCATGTGCTTTTGAATCTTCCTGGTTTACGAAAAGATTTAATCAATTGCTTTCAAAAAAGGCTTTGCCCATCTCACAATTCCCATATATAAAAAAGAGAAATATTCAAACTCTAGAATTTTGCTACACAATATTTCTTGATCATCATATCCTAAAACCCAACACCCAAGGCATATTCATTCCCAACTAATGAAATTTATCTTATTCTTAAACTTTTTCCAGTCTCAAAAAATAGACATTGTATAGCTGTGATCTTTTTAGCAATTGTGCCCAACATTTCAAAAAGTGATATCATAAATGTTGGAATCGCTTGTGTCCACAATAGGCTTCGGACTTCAGTAGAAGCTTTTTCTTCAACAATCTTGTGAAGTTACTATTATGAAGTGGAATCTTTATCTGCCTTGCTTCTTCTAAAGATGGAATTTTAGAAGATTTGTATCATCTCCAATAAGAGAGGGAGATTTCTTCACTACTTAAGAATTTGGATTTCTTTAGTATTTTTGAGTCAAACCTTTTCTTTAATTGTTCTTTCTAGGGTTGAAGCTAAGGTTATAAATAAATGTGGAGATAAAATCTCCATATCATAATCCTTGATTGATAGAGAATTGGACAATTATTTAATGGAAATTGGAAACTACTGTAGTTATGATGTATGGGGTCATCTGGATAGCCATTTCCAGTCCATACATATTTTAACCCTAGAATTACTCTTCAAACCCTTGGCAGCTTAGCAAAAGGAGGGTTAGAATCCTCATGAACTGTCCAAACACCCTCAATTGTGCATCAAATCAATCTAAAAATGTCAGAAGTACCTCCTAGGTTCTTCTTGACGCAGTGAGGGGAAGGAACAACATGCTATAACTCTCAAAATGGAATTTGCCCTGTTGCTTTTGATGATGGTGAATCCACTGGTTAACAGGCAGCTAAGTCCCTTGGAGGGGTAAACAACTTTTTAATCTTTAACACAATTTATTTATTTTTTAATTTTGACCTGTATTTTGACTCACTCACTCACTCACTCACTCACTCACTCATCATAGTAACGAGACTCACCCGGACTTGCCAGAACTCGGCGAGTCCCGAGCCGAGCACCCTTGGCCGGGTCCTGGGAACCTGGACTCGGCCATGGCCAAGTCCTGCCGAGTCCTAGCCGGACTCGCCGCTTCCCGGAGAGTCCTGAGCCTTGGACGCGGCCGACGACAACAACATAAAAAGTCATCAAAAAACATAAAATTGAATTTTAAGTTTGCTTTTTTTTGCCTTATATTATCTCCCCAACCCTAAAAGCAACCTCATTTCATTCATTTGGCAAAATAGGAGGAGAAGAGAGAGTTGTGAAGAAAAATAGGAGGAGAAGAGAGGGCAACCAACAAGTTGTTGAAGACAAATACAGGGCTATATATCATTTGGGAAACTTCATACCAGCAAGGAGGTGCATTGAGAGCTCATTACCAGTGATTGGGAGGATTTTGCATTGCATTCCAAGCCAAATATAAGAGGTAAGTTTGATTTTAATTGGTTTTTTTATGCTTTTTTAACAAATAATTCATTGTAATTTATAAAATCATTATTTTTTTTAGTTTGCATTTTTTTTTTACAAACCCTACTTGCAACTTAAATAATTTTAGAAACCCTACTTGTTATTACAGCCACATTCATTTGCAAATCAAAGCATATTATTATTTTCACAATGTCTCAAACCCCAGGCAGAAAAGACCCTGCTTGGAAACATGCTGAAATCTTTCCCGGAATGAGAAAAGGAGAAGCAAAATGTAAATACTGCAAAACAGTATATCATGGAGGCATAAATAGATTAAAATACCATATTGCACGCATACCCATCCATGATGCAGTGGGCTGCCCTATAGCACCTCCTGAGGTTGTTTGTGAACTGCAGGTGCAACTAAAAACTTTTGAAATGCAAAAAGAAATGAAAAAAAGACAGAAGCAGGAATTGGTGAGTTTGGGAGTTAGACAGGGACTTGGTGTTGTTGGAGATGCTTCTTCCATGCCTTCATACCATCCTCGTCCTAGTGCTAGTGCTTGTGTTTCTACACCAGCTATGCCTATGCATATTCCTAGTGCTGGTGGCGCTACTAATGCTAGTGGTAGTGGCAGTATTAGCATTGGCCCTAGAGTTCGTAAATCTAGGGTGGACTCATATTTTGTACCACACACTACTCCTGGCTCCCAATCGTCACTTGAGAGCATGGGTTGGAACAAGGACGCACATGATGCAGCAAAAAAGACAATTGCAGACTTTTGGTACTACTGCACCATTCCCTTCCATGTAGCCAGGTAATTCTTTTTCGTTTAATTGTTTTAAAATTTATATTTATATTTTATTATTTTAGAATCTAGATATATCTCATTATCGAATTCAAATTTAAAGTTCAAATCTTAAAACTTTTCATTTTACAATATTTATGTAAGTAACTTATTAATTTATTTATGACATGTTTTAGGTCACCTTTTTGGAAAAACATGGTTGATGCCATAACCATATGTGGGGCGGGGTTCAAAGCCCCTTTCGAAGATGAATTAAAAGGCCCACTTTTGACTCAAAAAGTGGCAGATGTGAAAGCACAATTAGAGGAGCAGTGTGTGCAGTGGAGGAGGATTGGTTGCACCATCATGACTGATGGTTGGACCGATAGGAGAAATAGGACGCTGCTTAATTTTCTAGTGTCCTCTGGAGGTAATTGTACTTCCCTCAATGCATTGAAATTTGAATTTGATTTAGTGATTAATAATTTAATATGGTTGATTTATGTTTTTTAATTTATTGAATAATTGGTTTTGCTTATTCTTTCAGGTGACACCATCTTCATGAAGTCCATTGATGCTTCTGCCCAATTCAAAAATGCCACATACCTGTGTGAGGCTATAGAGGAGGTGATAGCTGATGTGGGGGAAGAGAATGTAGTGCAAGTGGTGACATATAATGCAGCAAATTATGTTGTTGCTAGTAGATTATTGATGGAGAGACACCCTACTATATTTTGGACTCCATGTGCCGCCCATTGCCTTGACCTCATGATGGAGGATCTTGGAAAGCTCCCGTGGATCAAAACATGTGTGGATGCAGCAAATTTTTTTTGCAAATTTGTATACAATCACACATGGGTGCTTAACCTTATGAGGCAATACACGGGGTTGAGGGAGTTGTCTCGTCCTGGCATGACTAGGTTTGCAACAAATTTTATCATGTTGCAATCCTTGATTCAGTCAAAGGAAGCTTTAAGGCGCATGTTTGTTGGTGAGGAGTGGTCTTCCTCATCCTTTTCTACAAGCACTGCAAGGATTGCTATGGCTGATTGCATTTTTGACGAGCAAGGGTTTTGGACACCAGTGGAGGAGATTGTGAAGGTAAAATTTAATTATTTATTATGTTTTAATTTTTAATCATATCTTACTTTTATTTGTTTATTTTTGTTCACACTTATTTGTGAAACATGTTTGCATCTTGCAGTTTATTGAGCCCTTGCTAGTTCTCCTACGAGTTGCAGATGGGGAGAAGCCCGCAATGGGCTACATATATGAGGGCATGGATAGGGCCAAAGAGGCCATTAGATCAGTCTATGGTGGAGTTGAGGAGAAGTATCGTCCCATTTGGGATATCATTGATAGGAGATGGCAAAACCAACTTCATAGGCCCATCCATGCAGTCGCATGTTTCCTAAATCCGGCCTTCCTATTCCGTCGTGATCTCCGTGTAGATAGAGAAATTCTTAGTGGGCTCTACTCGACGCTAGAGCGAATGTTGCCCGCTGTTACTACACAGATAGTGCAGGAGATAGATTCCTTCAGTAAGACATAAGGAGACTTCTTTACACGTCAAATGTGCAAAGACAATAGGACAACAATACTACCAGGTAAAAATATATTTAAGGGCATAATTTTCATCTTTTTATATTGTATTTTATTATTAAATGTTGAATTTGAACTTGAAACTTGAAATGAGATTGATTTTGTTTTTTTTTCTCATCTCAGATAGATGGTGGGAGTTCTTTGGTTCTGATACACGGAACCTACAGAATATTGCCATTCGTCTATTGAGCCAGCCATGCAGTTCATCTGGTTGTGAGCACAATTGGAGTATGTTTGAGCACATACACTCCAAGAAGCGCAATAGATTGATAGTGGAGAGGATGAATGACTAGGTATATGTTCATTACAACCTTCGGCTCAGATACATGAAGTTTTTTTACCACAACAACACCCTGATCAATCTAGAGGAGGTTGATCCATAGTCTGAGTGGACCACTGAGGCTACAGATGCAGCCTTTAGTGATGAGGACCTTGATTGGGTGGACCAAGCAGAGAGAGAGGCTGAGGTTGTAGCTATGGCTGAGGAGGAGGCTAGAGCACGAGGAGACATAACTGTTGTTGGTGAGAGTGGCATGGAGACTCAGATAGAGGCAAAGACTATGGCTACGACTGCAACATCATCCAGGACCCTTAGATGCCTTTGTAGGAAGGATGCTGGCTCCACTATGCCATAGAGTCATAGACTTGCAGCTATTGTTTTGAATCTTTTGATATTTCATATTTGTATGGAACATTTGATGTTATGGATTTCATATTCCATGACTTTTGTATACATTTGACTAATTTTATATATCTAAGTATGCTATTTCCTTCAGCAACGCAACTACAATTTGTGTACTTTATACTTATGTGATCGTTGTATACTTGTGTATGTGATCAAATTTACTTTTATTTGTGTTGTATTAAATAAAGGGTGCTTGAAACAAGTTTTAAATCCTTAAAAATCTCTAAATTTCTAGGTTTTTTTCAACTTTTTTTCATTTTGCCAAGTCTGCGCCGAGTTCAAGTCCCGAGTCCCGAGTCGAGTCACCCTAGCCGAGTCTGAGCTGAGTCCGAGTCTTGTTACTATTTGAGCATATAGTGAATTTGCACTTTTTTAGGTCAGTCCTTGGTCTTTTCCATTCACAAAGCCTATCTGTTTTGTAGTAGGCTCAAATATGATATCTCCAATCCTTTCCAGTGGGATATTTATTTTCCCTTGTTCAACCTCCAAGTGAGATGAAGGTGAATCTATTGGCGTGTATGATATTAATTTTTTGCTACTGAATTCTAGTAATTGTAGTTACGAATTATTGTGCAATTATTCTTATTCATTATTGTTTTGTTACAAATTATTTGTCTTTGCTAGAAAATATACTAGTCATAAACATCAAATAAGTCATCTTCTTGTGTCTTCTTCTTAGTCATCCAACAAGTTTATGGAGCAATAGAAAGCAGTAAGAGGATACTTAAGTGGTGATGTAGCCCGGACTATATTGTATATGGTGATCAAAAACTCCCATTTGTTGTTTGAATATCCCACATGGCACCCTCAATGACCTTCATATAATGCAGTAAAATACAACAAGCGCTCCATTACATCACTAAAATTCAATTTAACAATACAGCACGTCAAACATGGAGATATAATGAAATATTTGAGAATTAAGTTCAAGTTCTCATTGAAACATAATGAGATAAAAAGAGATATACTGAGATATAATGAAACAAATTCCCATTAACCATTGAAAAATATTCAAGTTACAATACTCCTCGACTATATTACAATTTAAAAATTTCAAATTACATCATTTACAATTTCTTGTCCTTGACATTTCTGTCATAGTTTTTATCGGAAGTTGCATCAAACCTACCTTCAGGGAATCACATTGCCTCTCTATACAATGCTTTCCACTGTCTTTTGTGATGCTCCTGAACCTTCGACGTGGCATTAACACTATTTGATAGATTTTCATCCGTCTTATTTGGCTCACGAATTGCCAAGCGGACCTTTGGACCTTCCATTCTTGCCATGCAGTGGAAACTACAAGGATCTGCACAATGACAAGCACATGTGCATTGAAAATTCACAAGATATTCAAAATTATCACAACCTTAAACATCCTACTCTAAAATAGTAATAAAAAATAAATTGTCACAACTCCTAATGGTTTCACAAATATAAATGATAAATTGACAATAAAAAATCATTAATGCTCTGAACTTCTTACCCTAGTTGAGCATCGGCCTTCAGCAAAATGTTGTGCCTCTACTAGTCCTGGTGTGCATAACTGAAGTGTTTAGTGCCAGTTATAGAGCTCTATAGACTATAATTGACAATTCTCAATGTGAGTTGAGAGATGTCATCGATTCAAGTTCTGGAAACACAAAACATGAACCCATATAAACTCACCCCTTGCTCTTCATGAAACACAAAACCCATTGCTATCACAACTTGAGTTAAAAAACCACTATTGCCACATTGTAAAAAAAACGCAAAACATGTTCAAGGATACATGTTTACACAACTCAACAATAGTAGTATGTACCAGTGCAGAGACGAACTCTAAAATATGTAAGAGTGAGCATCAAACAAGAAAAACAAAAAACATGAAAGCAAATAGAACATTGTAGCTAAGTGGACACCATAGGTAAAGCATTTTAGCCGATGGGCCATTTATCACATACAATGATATATTCATTTCATCTCTAACATGTGATTAGTGTCTGTGATTCATTCACAAAAACATAGTCAAATGCCATTATGTATTGTTTTGCTGAAAACAATCCGTTCACAAAAGCCTCTACCCTCATAAACTATAGAATATAATTGTGGAGTCTAGACCAACCAATGCAAAAAGGTCTTCAAATTCTCAAGACATAAAAAGGGAAAAAGTTTCTTGATTCTTTTTTCATGACATGTGTAAGTTTCCTTCATATATCATAAGTGCAACATCCAATATTCAAGTAAAGGCATATGAACAGATTGTGTAACAACTTCAATCATGAACAAAAGCTTTCTTGTATCCTTAAGAGGCTCTTGTATGATCGCAATGGTTAAGGACAACTACCAACTAAATACTCATTACAAATCATATTCTTAATTATGATTATAAGTCACGTTGAATTAATATTACTGGCAGTATCATTTACACATTAAGTAGACCTAACTTGCATTGAATTTTTGTGTTCAGTACTCTTCTTCACAATCATGGTTGATATGGCTTGCTCTCATTCTCCTCAAAAATAAAAATAGTTTTATAAATCAGGGATTATAAAAAAATATTGAATCATTAAAAAATATATTAAATTTGAAAAATAAAATATCAACTGGAATTGATGAACAAAAACTTACGCTTGATGCCTCATAATATGCTGCAGGAGAACTATTAACGGATGGATTCAAGTGAGAAGTTAGAGGAGAATGAATTGGAATTAACTAGAGAACTTACAGATGCTTTAAGCCTGTTTCGAGTTTGTTTTTTTATTGTAAATTATTGTGTTCTTTTCTTGGTTGCATGCATGATACTTTAATAGTTCTCATGTTGTCTCGAGTACTTCATTTGCAATTGGAAACACCATTATTTTTAGCTGCATTCTCTTATTTTCATTAGCCAATTTTCTTTGAAGACCTTGAAGCCGTAGATTGCTCTGTTGCATTGCAAATGAACATTTGACATACAAAGTTGAACATCTCTACCTAAATATACAATAGAAAAAGTTCTAGTTCTACACCATTTGAAAACTGACAACAAAGAGCAAAGGACACTCTCATAAAGGTAAATATAGTGATTGTTTAGAAGATCGCCAAAGAAAACACCAATATTGTATGAGACCTCTGCTTGTGGAAGTTTAAGGGAGTGTCTTTCAATTTACCTACAAATTGTTCAAATTTTATAACCTTAGGTGATGACCTCACGACAATTGAGAATAATACCTTCCTTGCTAACTAACCTATCCTTGGTATACTGAAGAGAAATAGCCAAAGCAGCCTTGAAAACCCTCTAGATGGCCTCGATATCCCTGCTATACCACAGAGGAAATGGCTAAAGCAACCTTGAAATACTCTCTAGATGGTTTCACATGTGAATGGAGGAATGCCAGTCCTCTCATTGTATGATCTCCATAATCACAATAGAGCTTTGTTCTTGCAGCTGTTTCAAGTTAAGCATAGATAATGCAACCTCTTTCATGCAATGGAACAGTGGAAGTGTTTTTGCATAAATATGACATTGTTTTTCTTCTGGGATTGTGACCTCACGGTACATGAATTGTCTTCTAAATTTTATCACTGAAAAATTGCACTTGTGGGAGTTCCTCTGCTGAACTACTTTCTGCACATGTTAACATTACACGGACTTGATGAACTTTAAGTCTTAAAGCAATCAAAATAATAATCAGTAAGTGTGCCTTGCTCTTGTGGACAAAATGACCTGGTGTGTGGTCTTTCATAAGTTCATCTCATTATTACAGAAACACAATTTCAGGAATCACTATCATCCAGATGGTGGAAACTGTTAAAATTTGCAGCTAACATAAACAATTCTTCATATAATTATTATGCAAAAAATTAGAAACACAGCAGCAAAAATAAAAATGAAATAAAACAAAGTATTTAACGTGGTTCGGCAATGTGCCTATGTCCACAAGAAAGCAGGAGAAAATCTTTTTATTAATCACAGCACTCACATTTTGCAATACAAGCAGTCCAATATATAATGGACTTTGCAACCATATGCTAAGTTTATTCTGGACATATTTCCAGCCTTGCATAACAAACTTGCACAACGAAACATTACCAGAAAATGTTTACGTTGGAACTGATTTTTGTTTACATTTGATTGATGGGAGAAAACCAATATTAGATAAATTATGTTGACATATTTCAAAGGCAAATATCATGGAGCAGCACCTAATTTTAGTTACATTGGAACAGAAATTTGTTTTCCCAGGACTTCACATCCCAACAATCTCCCACTTGAAGTCCAAACAATACTGTGAACACTCATGCTTAAAGAAATCTCCCACTTTCCAAGGCCTATTGTCATAGGCTTACCAATCCAAGAGAAGCTCTACAGAACTCTAGCTTCTCTTTTAAAACAACTTTTGTAAATGCATCTGCAGGATTCAAATTCGTATGTATCTTTTCCAACTTGAGCTTACCCTCCTCAAGAACACTTCGGATATAGTGATATCGAAGCTCTATGTGCTTCGTTCGTGAATGAAATGCTGCATTTTTGGCCAAGTGAATGGCACTTTTACTATCACTATATAATACGAATTCCTTCTGTCTATTACCCAATTCAAATAGTAACCTCTGCAACCACAACATCTCCTTTGCTCCTTCTGTCATTGCAATATACTCTGCTTCAGTAGTTGAAAGAGCCACTACTTTCTGCAATCTGGAAATCCAGCTAACTGCTGCTCCTGCCAATGTGAACACATATCCTGTTGTAGATCGTCTTCGATCTAAATCTCCAGCCATGTCTGAATCAACATATCCATGCAATTGTGCATCTTCACCTCCAAACCTCAAAAAATTGTGTGAAGTGCCTTTAAGATATCTCATAATCCATTTCACTGCTTGCCAATGAACTTTTCCTGGATTACTCATGTATCTACTGACCACTCCCACTGCTTGGGCAATATCTGGTCTTGTACAAACCATAGCATACATTAAACTCCCAACTGCAGATGAATATGGCACTGTTGCCATGTATTTTTTTTCTTCAAGTGTCTTGGGACACATCTCAGAAGATAATTTGAAATGCTCTGCTAGGGGTGTGCTTACTGCCTTGGCATCCTTCAAGCTAAACCTTTCTAGTAATTTTTCAATGTATTTCTCCTGTGACAAAAAAAGTTCCTTTTTCTTCCTATCTCTGATAATTGTCATTCCAAGGATTTGCTTTGCAACTCCCAAATCCTTCATTGAAAATTTCTTAGCTAATTGTTGTTTCAACCTGTTAACAACAACCATGCTAGATCTTGCAACTAGCATATCATCAACATACACCAATAGCAATACAAATTCTCCATTATCAAAGAACTTAAAATAGACACAATGGTCAGATTCACATCTAGAAAATTGTTGTTGAGACATAAAAGAATCAAATTTCAGATACCATTGTCTAGGAGCTTGTTTCAACCCATATAAACTGCGATTTAGTTTGCAAACAAGTGCTTCTTTACCTTTTTTCTCAAAACCTTCTGGTTGCTTCATGTACAACTCTTCTTCTAAGTCACCATGAAGAAAAGCTGTCTTGACATCAAGTTGTTCCAACTCTAGATCCTGAACAACTACTAAACCCAACACCACTCTAATAGAGGTCATTTTCACAACTGGTGAAAATATCTCTATAAAATCAATGCCCTTTTGTTGAGCATATCCCTTGACCACCAATCTGGCTTTAAATCTCTTCTTTCCATCTGCTTCTTCCTTCACCCTATACACCCACTTATTTTGTAATGCTTTCTGATTGGGTGGAAGTGTTACTAGATCCCGTGTGTGATTTCCCTTAAGAGATTCCATCTCATCTTTCATGGCTTCCATCCATTTATTACTATCTTTATCTACACATGCTTCTTTAAACGAAGTAGGTTCAGATTCATCAGAAAGCAATAAATATTGAATAAAATCTTTATACCTGGTTGAAGGCCTATGCTCTCTAGTGGACCTCCGAACTGGAGGAATCAATTCTTGTGTATTACCATCTAGATTAACACATTCTTCATTATCTTGGAAATCTTGTGGTTGATCATGTGTTTGAACTTGCACTAGTGGTTGTGGTTGGTTTACAATTACCGTTTGTTTAAACATATCATTACCATTTGTGATATCTTCTAATGGAATATACTCTTTAGGTGATTTAACTTCTTGTAAACCTGGCATTACTTTTTCATTAAATATCACATCTCTACTTCGTGTTACACACTTAGTAACTGGATCCCACAACCTATAACCATATGTTTTTTCTCCATATCCAATAAAGATACACCTTTTAGATTTCATGTCAAGCTTAGTTCGTTTCTCTTTTGGAATATGAACAAAAGCTTCACATCCAAACACACGCAAATGATCATAAGAAATTTTCTTACCTAACCATTTTTCTTTTGGAATTCCAAATTCAAGCCGAGTGGATGGTGCTCTGTTAATCAGGTACACTGATGTATTTACTGCTTCTGCCCATAACTCTTTTAGAGCATGCTTCGTGCTCGTTCCATAATGGTTCTATTTAACCTCTCTGCAGCACCATTCTCTTGTGGTGTAAGAGGAACAATCTTGATTCTCTGAATACCATTCTCTGCCTAGTATTGATCAAATTCTTTCGAACAATACTCACCTCCATTGTCAGTTTTAAAACTTTTAATCTTATAACCAGTTTGGTTTTCAACAAGTGCTTTGAAAGTTTTAAATATACCAAAAACTTCAGACTTCTTTTTCATCATATAAACCCAAACCTTCCTAGTGCAATCATCCAAAAAAGTAACAAAATAAATAGAACCTCCAATAGGTGCTACCTCTGTGGGGCCAAAGACATCCGAATGCACTAGCTCCAATGGTCGTGCCTTCATCTTGTGTTCCTTTTTAGAGAATCTTGTCCTCTTATGCTTGCCGTAGATGCAATGCTCACATAACTCCATATCCACTTCTTTCAAACCAGGAAGTTGGTTCTTCAAAATCTCAAGTCCCTTTTGGCTCATGTGTCTGAGCCTTTTATGCCAAAGCTCTGTTGCACGATTTGCTACTGCCAGTGTAGCTCCCACTTCAATCTGACCCTCTAGTACATACAATGAACCAGATTTGCTTCCTCTCGCTATGACCAACGCTCCTTTTGTTACCTTCCATGCTCCTGCTCCAAACGTAACATTATATCCAAGAGCATCTAATTGTCCGGCTGAAATCAGGTTCCTTCTGAGTTGAGGAACATGTCTAATATCTTTCAGCAACCAACTGTTACCATTTTTCATCTTCAATAGATCGTCTCTTTTTCCAATGATACTGCAAGGTTCATCATCACCGAGATAAACCTTACCAAAATTACCTACTTGGTAATTTCTAAAACAATCTCTTGAAAATGTTCCATGAAATGATGCTCCTAAGTCAAGTATCCAAACATTTGCAATAACATCACTTGAAGATAAAATAAGAGCATCAGCATCTTCTTCAGAAGTTGTATTTACCTCATTATCTTTAGATTGATTTTCAGCCTTCTTTTTGTTTTGGAGAGTCCAACAATTTTTCTTCACATGGCCCTCTTTGCCACAATGCCAACAAACACCTTTTCTACCTCTAGATTGGGTTCTCTTAGTAGATTTTGATCTTTTCCTTTGGTTATCATTACCTCGTTGTTGTGTTCTTCCTCTGTTGCCAACTACTAAAGCAACACCTGATGAATTACTTTGATTTTTTCTTCTCATATCCTCACTGAGAAGAACTCTTACAACATCATCAAATTTTAGCACGCCCTTTGGGCTAGCTGTGGAGTTAATAACAGCCATAACAACTCCTTCCCAACTATCAGGCAATGGACACAATAACAAGATGGCCTTTATCTCATCCTCTACTGTAATATTTACTGAAGACAACTAACTAACTAGAGTATTAAACTCATTTAAATGATTTGTGACAGAACCACCTTCTTGCATTTTCAAATTATACAACTTCTTCATTAAAAATACCTTGTTTGATGCAGAAGGTCTCTCATACAATCTGATAGACGATCCCAAAGTCCTTGTGCTGTCATTTGTGTTGAAACATTGAACAAAACATTACTGGATAATGAAAGAATAATTGTAGCTACAGCCTTCTGATCCATTTTATCCCAATCTTCATCCTTCATGCTGGTTGGCTTTTTAGTTTTTCCTTCCAAAGTAATTGAAAGGTCCTTCTGAATGAGAAGAGCTTTCAGTTGCAATTTCCACATTCCGAAATTTTGGCCTGAGAATTTTTCAATTCTCCATTTGTCTGTCTCCTCCATTTCAATAAATAGGTCAAATTAAAATTATAATGATTGCAATTAAATACTTAAATTCAGATTTGCAATACACAAAATTTTTTTACAATCCATGCTTTCTGCAATTGTTTCTCCTTTGACTCTAATCCAAATTTCTCTTTGGCAGCTTGACTTTTAAACTCAGGCTCCAATATTTACAAGCTCTTCAATTGCCTTTGCTGAATGAATATTGCCAACACTTGCTGGCAATGAGTCTTCAACTTTCTTCTTTGTGCTTCCTGTGCTCCTTGTGCTCTGATACCAATTGTTAAAATTTGCAGCTAACATAAACAATTCTTCATATAATTATTATGCAAGAAATTAGAAACACAGCAGCAAAAATAAAAATGAAATCAAACAAAGTATTTAACGTGGTTCGGCAATGTGCCTACGTCCACAAGAAAGCAGGAGAAAATCTTTTTATTAATCACAACACTCACATTTTGCAATACAAGCAGTCCAATATATAATGGACTTTGCAACCATATGCTAAGTTTATTCTGGACATATTTCCAGCCTTGCATAACAAACTTGCACAACGAAACATTACCAGAAAATGTTTACGTTGGAACTGATTTTGTTTACATTTGATTGATAGGAGAAAACCAATATTAGATAAATTATGTTGACATATTTCCAGGCAAGTATCATGGAGCAGCACCTAATTTTAGTTACATTGGAACAGAAATTTGTTTTCCCAGGACTTCACATCCCAACAGAAACAACTATATTATAAGGATCTTGTGTTCCATAATGCCCTCTGCATCTGTCCCAGATCTAGTAGAACCAGGAAAGAAAAGCCACAATCCCAGTACACAGGCGAAAGTAAGAGTAATGGGGATTGAAATGAATTTTGGTGCTGCCATGTAGGGAAACCTACCCCTACTTCAGTGAAAGTACACAGGCCATGGAGGGTAAGAGAAACCCAACATATTCCAGCTTAATTTATTTTCTTAGATATACCGGCTATAGCATTTGTAGATTCTGCTTGCAGCCCATCTGGTTGTTTTCTCACTAGGGCTAGTGAGGTTTCGTACCAGAACGTGTGGAAATTTTGATATGTGCTAGCAATTTTGGGGAACAACATTATGATGATGTCAAAGAGTGTAGTCAAAGTAAAGTTAAACGGATACAACATAATGGGTTATGTCGGAAGCACGCTAAACAACTTGAAAGTAAAAAGGTGTTGGTTGGATTGAAGGAAGATATTTTTGGTCTAAAATGAAGCCAGAATTTCTTCTCGTCTAGAATTACCAAAGAACTGCAAGTATAGCAATACTTAGACAGAGGGGTTGCCATCCATTACAATTCTTATAATTACAAGATATACCACTGCAGATTAAGGAGATGACCTCTTTTGATTTTATAGTTGGACTGGTAAGAATGGTAGGAACTAGGAATACATTGTGCAACATTGATTGTGATCGACAGATCAAAAGAAGAAACAATTATTGTACTTGTTTGATGACAATCCACTAAGGATGGGCGAAGATTTTTAAAAAATTTGGGCAAAATGTGTTTGGTTTGTATAGGATATAAAAAATGATGGTTTGGGACAAAGGTTCAAGGTTTTCAACATAACATTAGATGGTTGGATTAGTAATAGCATTGATGCTGGAGAAAATAGCTGCAGCAACCTTGAAAAGCTCACCAGACGGTCTCTCACCTAAATGGACAAATGACATTCCTGAGTATTTTGTTTGATTTCCTTGTTTAGTGCGAAGAGTCATTCTTTATAGCCTAAGTTCAGCGTGGAGAATGTAAACTGTTCCGAAAATTGGAACAATTAAATATTTTTGCATAAATCTGTCATTGTTTTTCTACTGGGAAAGTAGTTTCAAGGTGAAGTAATTCTCTACTAAGTTCTGTCACTGTAAAATTGCATTTGTGAGACTTTCCCCGTCTAACTTGAAGAACTACTTTTCGCAACTGCTATATATTAATCGGACTAATTAAGTTTTAAGCAATAAAAAAAAGTAATCTCTAAATGTAACATACTCTTGTACAACATGGTGGCTGTTTTATAACTAAATCATGTTATCATAGAAATACAACTTGAGTATCATTCAAAATAATAATCTGTAAATGTGCCATGCTCTTGAAAAACAAAAATAGCTGGTGAGTATTTAATAACTAATTAAGTTGTTTATTTACACTCTCGACTTAAGAACTCCTTTTTGCTACTGTTACATATTAATTGTACTAATTAAGTTTTAGGCAATAAAAGTAGTATTCTCTAAATCTTATAAAGCAAAAATACCTGGTAGCCGTTTCATAACTAAATCATGTTATCATAGAACAACTTTGAGTATCATTCAAATCTGTAATGTTCCATACTGTTGGCAAACAAAAATACCTAGTAGGTGTTTATTAACCAAATCTCATTATCATAGAAACACACAATTTAAGGATCATCCCCTCGGTGGAAACAAGTACTTTGTAAGTAGCTCATATTCGGCAATCCCTTTTATATCTGTCCCATATCTAGTAAATGCGGGAAAGAAAAGCCAATGTGCTGTCATGTAGACGAAGATAAGAGTAATGGGGATTGAAATGAATTTTGGTGCTGCCATGTAGGGAAGCCTGCCGCTTCTTCTCAAACCAACTTCAATGGCGGTACACAAGCCATGGAGGGTAAAGAATCCCATCATATCCCAGTTGGATCTGGCCTCTGTGATGTAATACATTATTGCTTCATGCATCAATCCAGAGACTATGAATGCAGACAACAGTGCAACAGCCCTTGCCCAATAAGGAGGCTTCTTCTCCGCTTCCTTGTTCTCTTTGTTTATCAAGTTATGGGTCTTCCAGCAGAAAAATAAGATAGGATCATACACAGATGGACGAAGAATATTTGTGACAATAAGGTTCCACCTTTTACCCCAAAAATCTTCAAGCGAAGATGAAAAGTAGGGTTTGTTGAACTGGGGTTCTAACTCTGCACCCAGGCAAACGTCTACAATGGCTGCCAGGCTTACTAGCACAATGTCAAGACTAAAATAAATTACCAATCCATACAGTACAATAATTAGGCTATTGGGAATCCTATTTCTGAATGAAAAGGAGTGTATGATTCCTGCATAAACACATACTTCTAGAATCAATTTGATCCATGTTTTCCATCTGGAAGACTTTTTTGCATCATTTTTAGGCTTGCCTCGCCGCAGCTCTATTGGAATAACGGCCACTGCCATAAAGTGAAGCAGATTGGACCTTGCCCATAGTGTTGCCAGAGGACCCACATCAAAACAAAGCATTAACAGCTTGAAAGAGCTAATCCACATAAACATGAAAGAAAGTTGTCCTCTCATATGGACGGTAGATACTTGTCCTGGCAAAACAGTGTGAAAAACTATGACAGGGGCCACTGCCACAAGGCGAGCTAGCCCCTTAGGAAGCCTTGATACAACATAATATGAATAGCTTATCCCACATAAAATACCTGATAAAATCTTAATGCCGCTTAGTCCTTCCATCCTGTAATTTGGATACAGATATCATTAGAGATGTAACCTTGTGGTGGGAATCCTGTCTCATGAAAACTGGTCGCAAGTTCGGCCAGAATTTAAAAAAGTTCAGTAGTCAATGCCCGCCCTCAACGTGCAGGCCAAGATGTAGTGGACTTATCTGGCAAACAAAAACAAATATAAACCAAGACATGATAATAGAATTTAAAACGTAGTGACTGATTTTTTTTTTTGTTTCGAGGAGAAAATATGGGGTCAAACTTTTTAAATAAATATACGTGGAACTCGGAAGCTACCAAATAAAATAGACCAACAGTTGTACGGGCACTCCGATAAATAAGAAAAAATTAAAGGGTCAATTTTTTTATATTGAATTAATGTAATGAATTTAAAAGGAATGACAGTCAAAGCTGTGAAGAGAAGGTAGAAAACAAGATCAGCTGTCCTCAAGAACACCACAAACTACAAACAAGGCACAACTACAACAGCTGCAAGAGGAGCACAGCAACAAGAACAAAGCACAAAATACAACAGCAGCAAAAGCTGCTAGAGAACCCTTCAAACACTAAACTTACATACTCTGAAGCTCTCTAGAACATTTTACATCATTCTTTTGCCATTTGATCTTGTTCAAGTGAATGCTGATTTTGACGTTACCTTTGGGACCTCCCTAAGATGTGAACATAAGAACACAATTTGCAAGATGATGTGAGAGTAAAACCTTAGCATTCTTGATTCCACATGAACATTATGATTAGCAAAAACAACCATACACCTACTTTTCCATATATTAAACAATATAATCTGTTTTAGAGAATCAGCAACAAAATTACTACGCAATCCCAAGCCAAAGAGAGCTTCTTTCCAGCTCAAAATATGCTCAAAAATCGCAGGGTCGATTTTTTTGGTCGAAGTTGTAATATGAGATTTGTATATTTGAAATGAGATATGAAAGATACAGAATATTATAATTTTATTAATATTAAGAAAATTAATGTACGAAAGGTTTTTTATATAATAAAATAATTTTATATGATGAGGAGAAATAAATGAATTTTTACAGATTTTATGTTCCATCTTGATGTTCAGACATTTTTTCTATTGTTTCTATAAGATTACATACATATTATTTTGCATGTATTTATACTATTGGAATGAGAATGTAGGGAAAATGTGTAGATCAGACACAATAAATTGTTGCTCTATTGATCGTGAGACCTTGTGCTTATGGATTGTCAATGTCTAAGCCATTTGTAGGGGGATTTATGGTCGATCACTATTAGTGACTAGAACAAGTTGTGGGTAGAGATCTTGTGTTCCTCCTACAACATGCAATATACTTTCTATGGCTAATGTTCTCTTGTAAAATGAAAAAGGATATGCATACTATAATTTTTTCTCTTGCATTTAACTATTGAATAAATAAAACGAGTTGTTTAAACAAATTTAAAGCATTTGATAGAGATCGAGATCAAGAAGGAGCTTAAATCCTTTAATAAACCTACATTAATTTAAGCGAAATAAATGCAAGGTAGATCAAATCACATTAAATTTTATAATTGATCTTATCTACTAGATAAGAGTTTCATGATGATAATTATTAGTCCCAACCAAGGCAGAACTATTGTGATTAATAAATTGAATACTATTTTTATTTCAAATATTTTATAAACTACTTTTGTAGTTAAATTTTTGGGTCTACCTTTTCATTTTTTAAAATTTGTTTGTTTAATGAATTTGAAGTTCTTATTCTAAGAATTTATTATGTTTGCATTAAAATCCTATCAACTAATTGAACTCCTACATGGGATGATTAAATGTTTGATAAGCTAATAATCAACAAGGAAGATTTTCAATTTGAAAATGGTCACAGAGTAGAGATACTTTCAAGTGGTTCATGGGGAAGATGTTGTAGTCAAGTGGGCCTTTTGAGATGTGAAATCCAATGGTGACAAAGCTAAGGTCCCACATGGGTCTTCCTTGGCTTCCAAGGGTGAGACAACTAGGAAAAAGACTACTTTCTCTAACATGGATACCTCTTTTTTTATTTGCCTCCAAAACTTTGGGAAGAGTGCTTCTTAGTAATACATATAATCATCCCCCATTGATTTATTGCAACTTAGAAGTTTTGAACAATGACAATGAACTTCTCATTCACGTCCCTAACTCTATAATGGATAGATCTATAGGTCATCTTGATTGCACCCTTGTGGATAAATTCTTCAGTTTGTAGCCTAACACTAACTTTTTTCATAACTAGGTGGAGTGTAGATGGAAACTCCAAGGACACATGTTTGTATGTGCTCTTTTAAAAGGCCTATTTATATTCTCATTCTCTTACAAAAAATATTTCACCAAAAGACTAGTTGGAGGCCCATGTGGTTCTTGGGTAAATCTATCCTTTCTCTTAGTAAATGGAAGCTCATATTTGACCCTACAACCTACCTTTGCAAATGGTTCCTCTTCAGGTCTTGCTTCTAGGTCTTCCTCTCAAATATTGGAATGAGAAGGTTATTGAAGGCATTACCAAATCCATTGGATAGTTAGTACTTGTAGTTGATAGCATCACTAAATCTAGAAAGCGATTGACCTTTATGGGCCTATATGTCAATGTCCAAGTAAACACAATTCTCCCCTTACCTAACACCCTTCCTTCCATGCTAGGGAATTGGTAATAAGTTCTCTGCAAGAAATTTTCCCCTATTACCAAGGGTGTTGAAGCTATGGAAATTTGGCTAACAACTACTCTAAGAATCATGACACATGATAAAATGGTTTGAGGAATTCTCCCCTCCCTCTAGCTCCTCACCTAAGGAGGGGATAGTAGATGAAATATGCCAGATCCCTACTAAGTCTCTTGTAGAAAATGACTATAATGCAATTCCTAATGATTGTCTGAATGAACCATGGAAGGAAACTTCCCCTTACCTTTATGTCAAGTCAAGATAGAGTTTTGAGAAGATGATTTCCCTTCCTACTAGATCCTAGATAATCTACGTGATTCAACTAAGGACAAAGTCCCTCTCTCCTTGGAGAATTAACTCCCTTCTCCTAGCTCTTTGATTAGAGAAATCTTGTTTAAGACCCCTCTCTTTGAGTCTAAAAGAAAAAGATGAATTGTTCTAAGGATTTGGATCTTGGGAAGGATTGAAACTTTCTTGAAGTTGTTCAAGTGATAGTTTCTCTAAAGATTGTTTCCTCACCAAGTCACGAGGTTAGTGAGTTGAATTAGTATGTCCCCAACACTCTTCCTCAAGAGAATTTGGCCTCCCTCTTCCTATTTTTTCTAAAATATAAAGGTGGGTCGAATCCCAAAGGTTACAAATATGGTATAAAAACATCAAATGTGGGTGTGGACTCAAGAAAGTGTTGACTCAATTTATATGTATTGATTAGTTCTAAAACTAGCTAATAGGTATAAAATGTTTTTCATTGAAATACAATTATTTCTATGGTTTTGAGTGCCTTTACAATTCTATCCATAACTTTTTCATTGAGCTATTAAATTAACAAGTTGTCAAAAATATTGGATTGTTGGTTTTGAGAGCTTCACAATGAGTGGTTGCATGATTTATTATGATTATTTATGTTGTTTATGGGTGTCACTTTTACACAATGGTAAATTGATAATGAAATTAATTTAAAAAGGTGGGAGTTTGTTTTGAATGTTTTTTGAAGCATTGGGCTCATAATTTTGAGTTTTTTAACATCAAAGTTATTAGGTAATACATAATTTGTAATTACAATCATCATCAATTATAAAATTTAAGCCTCCTTACTTCTTTAGTATGTTTATGGGGGATATTTCTATGTGTTATGACTTGATATTTTAAATATGTAGGTTCTTTATATTTTTATGTGTAGACTAGAGAGAGAGAGAGGTGGTACCCAACACTCTTCTAGTATTGTGAGTTGGGGTATATTCTTTCCTCATAAATGTGTACTTGACTTAAGAAATTGAAGATGTTTCAAGTTGTCATAGGCAATAGAAGAAAATAAAGAATTGCCTATAATAAACCAAATTGAACCTCATAACTGATGATTTAATCTATTATACTTGGAAATTCTAGTTTTTGGTGATCCATGCAATCTATTAGGATGAGAAGATTAACATAAGGACACTCATGGAGAAAATTAAAACTCAATGACTTGTATGGGTAAATGAAAGTTCATACCCCAATTTGTGCGAATAAATTAATTTTCCCTATTCATAAGACGATGTATGTGATTGGAAGTGTTTGTCCCAGATCACATTTTTTTAGTGATTATGATTGGATGTGTTTATCCCCAATCATAATTGTTGTGAACAAAAGTGTGTGTCACTATTCATAATTAATGATGGATAAATGTGTTTTTCCCTATCCTTGGATATAGTCCAATAAGGTCAATCCACTTGAAGAAGCATAGTGAGGTGAGTTCAAATATTATTTATCATGAGTAGATGTGTATGTCCCTACTCTTACCTTGTTTATTTGATGAACTATTGAACATGTTCAACAAGTGTAGTTAGTCCACCTATTCCTATTTAGAGAGTGATGTAATAAGGAGAATGTTAGGAATATTACATCATTCCCATAACTAGGTTTGTTAATATTTGGGATCTACATATAATAATCATTTGTTAGTTTGTTAAGCTTTTGTTCATTCCATGAGTATTAGTCATGGTTTATTTATTCTTATGGCTGTTTTCTATTCCATGATTATCTATATAAATGAGTTGTTATAGGATATCTCCTATAATATCAAAGATGAAAGTCCTATAAATATGTAGTGTCTTATTGAATAAAATAATATAAGCATAATATTATATTTTCAATTGTAGTATAACATAAATAGGATCATGATAGGAAAATAAGAAGATACCCCTTTAGATTCAAGAGCATGTGGCTTTCCCTCACAAAGCTTGAAGACAAAGTTGAGAAATAATGGAGTTTAGATATAAAATGTTTATCCATTCTTACGGTGGCCAAGGAGCTTAAGCAAAAGTCAAGAAATAATGGAGTTTAGATATAAAATGTTTATCTATGCTTAGGGTTGCCAAGGAGCTTAAGCGAGTCAAAGTTGAGGTAAAGAAATGGAAAAAAACAGTCTTTTAGAAATATCTCCCAAAAATAATCCACCTAGAATAAACTCAACAAAAGGGTATGGATTAGGCTAGGTCCACAAATGAGAAAAAACTTATTATTTCTCTTCATAGTTTGATCATTGCGAAAGAAATTTTGTGGAAGCATAAACCAAGAGTTCTATGACTTAAAAGAGGGGTATAAGAACACCAATTTTTTCCATGTCTACTCTTAAACACAAGAGAGATAATAGAATTACATAAATCATAAAGTTGATGGAACAATTTTCGAAGGAAATTATAATTTAGAGGGAAGTTGTCCTCTTTTTTAAGTCCCTCCTTGTTGACGATTTAAAGAAAATCCATGGCAATACATAAGAGTTACTTGAGATCATCCCTTCAATCCTCACTAAGGAAGAAAATGAAAAATTATGTGATAAAGTCACTCTGGATGAGGTGTAATGAGTTATCTTCTCTTTTGAGTACTTCATTTGCAATTGCAAACACTATTATATTTAGCTGCATTCACATATTTTCATTTGCCAATTTTCTTTGGAGATCTCGAAGCCGTGGATTGCTCTGTTGCATTGCAAATGAACATTTGACATACAAAGTTGAACATCTGTACCTAAAAGATATCTAAATATACAACAAAAAAATGTTCTAGTTTTACACCAAAGGACACTCTCATAAAGGTAAAGATAGTGGTTTTTTTTGAAGATCGCCAAAGAAAGTGTAGACATGCAAAATTAACACTATTGATTAACATCATTGATTAATCATATTTCATCCATCAATTAAACAAATCAGGTTTAATTAAATAAATCACTTTTTATCTCCTAAGGTCTCTTGATTTAATTAAATCACATGTATTTAATTAAATGATTAACATTCATTTTTCTCTCATTTGATTTAAAACAAATACAAAAATGCAAATCAAATATCACACCACCTAATCACTAGCTTAATTAGTCAAAATCTCTAATTAATGCTAAGACTAACCCATGTCCCATCCACTTGCACAATAAATCATTTAAATTGATTTATTAAAACACTTATTTTCCTCACAAGGCATATTCCCAAGGAATATGCCCTCATTAACTCCCCTTGTTTGACGTTTTGTTCAAACAAAATTCCCCCCGAATCCCTCAACCATATGCATTCAATGCCATTTTCAAATTTGAAATGGGCACATTAGCCAACACTTGCACAATCATGGGCCAATCCCATTATGACAAGTGGCTCTCTCCTATTTGTTGGGGATTAGTCCCACATTCTTCAATTTGGCCTCCCCTCTCTTTAAGCTCAACTATAAATTCAAGGCTCTTATCCTTCAAACAAACAACACAGAAGCTCATGCAAAGTTATTCTCTTAATTTGAGAACAAATTTTGTCCATTATCTATCTTGCTTATTAGGGATTGGGAAAGGGCTCTCTTCTCACATCAAGGGGCACCAATCCCCCTATGGGATGGTGATTGGTTAACTTAGATTAGATTTATATATTTTGTGTTGCACATGTATTTCTTCATGTTTTTCTATTCTATGTTTGATCAACAAATTCATAGGGAGGGGTTTATTTCAGTTTACTGACAATAGCTAATCTATCTATTGTTAGGAATTGCAAATTCGCCTCTCACAGAAAGCACCTATATTGTATGAGACCTCTGCTTGTGGAAGGTTAAGGGAATGTCTTTCAATTTACCTGCTCATTGTTCAAATTTTATAACCCTAGGTGATGACCTCAAGAGAATTGAGAATAATACCTTCCTTGCCAACTAGCCTATCCCCGGTATACTAAAGAGAAAAGACCAAAGAAGCCTTGAAAACCCTCTAGATGGCCTCGATATCCCTGGTATACCACAGAGGAAATGGCTAAAGCAACCTTGAAAGACTCTAGATGGTCTCACATGTGAATGGAGGAATGGCAATCCTCTCAATGTATGATCTCCATAATCACAATAGAACTGTGTTCTTGCAGCTGTTTTTTCATGCAGTGGAAGTGTTTTTTCATAAATATGACAATTAAAGATATTGGATTTCCACAGTTCATATTGATTAAGTGTGATTTTTTTTTGATTTAATTGCGAGAAATTTATTTGCATCTTATTAAAATGTTTCAGATCACACTCTGTGATCCACATCAGGATGAAGAGAGTTGAAGGAAAAAAATGGTAGATTGCAAACCAAGACAAGATAAAAAGAAATGGAGGAAGGAAAGAGGTTGCACAAGGTTCAAGAAAAATCCAGAAAAATCACACTTAATAAATATGACTGTTTTTCTTCTGGGATTGTGATCTCATGGTACATGAATTGTCTACTAAATTCTATCTTTGAAAACTGCACTTGTGGGAGTTCCTCTGCTGAACTACTTTCTGCACATGCTTACATTACATGGATTTGCCAAACTTCAAGTCTTGAAAGCAATCAAGAATCAAGATAATAATCAGGAAGTGTGCCTTGCTCTTGTGGACAAAATGACTTGATGTGTGGTCTTTCATAAGTTCATCTCATTATTACAGTAATACAATTTCAGGAATCAGTATCATCCAGATGGTGGAAACAAGTATATTATAAGGCTCTTGTGTTCCATAATGGCCTCTGCGTCTGTCCCACTTGTAGATTCTGCTTGCAGCTCACCTGGTTGTTATCTTGCTAGGGCTAATAAGGTTTCGTACCAGAACGTGCAGAAATTTTGCTATGTGCTAGCTATTCTGGGGATCAAAATTCTGTTATTGTCAAAGAGTGTAGTCAAAGTAAATGGATACAACATAATGGGGTTATGTGGGAAGCACGTAAACAACTTGAAACTAAAAAGATGTCGGTTGGACCTTAGAAGGATAGTTTTTGTCTAAAATGAAGCCAGAATTGCTTCTCCTCTAGAATTACCAAAGAATTACAAGTATAACAATGCTTGGACTAACAGGGCAGAGGGGTTGCCATCCAATAAAATTCTTATAATTACAAGATATACCACTGCAGATAAAGGAGATGACCTCTTTCGATTTTATAGTTGGACTGCTAAGAATGGTAGGAATTCATTGTGCAACATTGTTTGTAATAGACAGATCAAAAGAAGAAACAGATATTGTACCTGTTTGATGACAATCCACTTACGATGGGCCAAGATTTTTAAACTTTTTGGCAAAATGTGTTTTGTTTGTATAGGATATAAAAAATGATGGCTTGAGACAAAGGTTCAAGGTTTTCATCATAACATTAGAGGGTTAGATTAGTAATAAAAAAATTCACCATTGATGCCAGAGAAAATAGCTGCAGCAATCTTGAAAAGCTAACCAGACGGTTTCTCACCTAAAGGGCAAATGACATTCCTGAGCATTTTGTTTGATTTTCATGTTTGGTGCGAATGGCCATTCTTTATAGCCTCAAGTTCAGCGTGGAGAGTGTAAGCTGTTCCGTATATTGGAACAATTGAATATTTTCTGTATAAAGCTGTCATTGTTTTTCTACTGGGAAAGTAGTTTCAAGGTAAGGAAATTCTCTATTTGTGAGAGTTCCCCTGTCTCTAAATGTAACATATTCTTGTACAAGAAAAAAAACATCTGACGACTTTCATAATTAAATCACGTTATCATAAAAATTAACAACACAATCTAATCCTGACAAACAAAAATACCATACAACTTTGAGTATCATTCAAAATAATAACCAAATCTCATTATCATAGAAACACAATTAAGGATCATCCCTTCGGTGGAAACAAGTACTTTGTAAGTAACTCATATTCGGAAATCCCTTTTATATCTGTCCCATATCTAGTAAATGCAGGAAAGAAAAGCCAATGTGCTGTCATGTAGACGAAGATAAGAGTAATGGGGATTGAAATGAATTTTGGTGCTGCCTTGTAGGGAAGCCTGCCGCTTCTCAAACCAACTTCAATGGCGGTACACAAGCCATGGAGGGTAAAGAATCCCATCATATCCCAGCTGGATCTGGCCTCTGTGATGTAATACATTATTGCTTCATGCATCAATCCAGAGACTATGAATGCAGACAACAGTGCAACAGCCCTTGCCCAATAGGGAGGCTTCTTCTCTGCTTCCTTGTTCTCCTTGTTTATCAAGTTATGGGTCTTCCAGCAGATCAATAAGATAGGATCATACACAGATGGGCGAAGAATATTTGTGACAATAAGGTTCCACCTTTTACCCCAGAAATCTTCAAGGGAAGAAGAAAGGTAGGGTTTGTTGAACTGGGGTTCTAACTCTGCACCCAGGCAAACGTCTACAATTGCTGCCAGGCTTCCTAGCACAATGTCAAGAGTAAAATAGATTACCAATCCATACAGTACAATAATTAGGCTATGGGGAATCCTATTTCTGAATGAAAAGGAGTGCATGATTCCTGCATAAACACATGCTTCTAGAATCAATTTGATCCATATTTTCCATCTGGAAGACTTTTTTGCATCATTTTTAGGCTTGGCTCGCCGCAGCTCTATTGGAATAACAGTCACTGCCATGAAGTGAAGCAGACTGGACCTTGTCCATAGTGTTGCCAGAGGACCCACATCAAAACAAAGCATTAACAGCTTGAAAGAGCTAATCCACGTAAACATGAAAAAAATTTGTCCTTTCAAATGGACGCTAGATATTTGTCCTGGCAAAACAGTGTGAAAAACTATGACAGGGGCCACTGCCACAAGGCGAGCTAGCCCCTTAGGAAGCCTTGATACAACATAATACGAATAGCTTATCCCGCACAAAATACCTGATAAAATCTTAATGCTGCTTAGTTCTTCCATCATGTAATTTGGATGCAGATAACATAAGAGATGTAACCTTGTGGTGGGACTTCTGTCTCAAGTTCACCCAGAATTTACAAAAGTTCAGTAGGAGTTTTAGAATTCAGCTAGTCAATGCCCGCCCTCAACGTGCAGGTCACGATGTAGTTGAGTTATCTGGCAAACAAAAATAAATATAAACCAAAACATAATAATCAGAATATAAAATGTAGTGATTGATTTTTTTTTGGTTTTGAGGAGAAATTACGGGGGAATCAAACATTTTAAAAATATACGTGGAACTCGGATGATATCAAGTAAAATAAACCAAAGAAATCGAAAAGAATCTATTGTACACTCTATCTGCTCCCGGAAAGAATTGTGTGTCACTTTTAATCCCACATGTGCTGGAAGAGATAACGCAAGGGAGAAGGAGATTATAAAATGTATAAGGGTAGCTCACAATGTGTTAGACTTACAATTATAAACAAAGAATTAGAATATTAAACATTTTTCATATTTAAAATAGACTGCCATGCGTTTCATCAGTTTTGACTTTTCAGATTTTAATAATTACTAACAATAAATTGTTAATAATTAATATTATTAAAAATAATTAAATTTTTTTCAATTTTAATTTTTAGAATAAATTTATTAATAATAAATTATTCATAATTATTATCTATCAATATTTTAATATTAAATATTTTTCAATTTTAATTTTTTACATAAATCTAATATTAAAAATTTATTCATAATTGATTTTATGGAATTTTAAAGAGTTTTAGAGGATAATCAATCAACAATCAATAATAAATAAATAAATAATTACAAATAATAATAAAATTAATAATAGATTGCTAATTAAAAATCAATTTTTAAACAACAATTCTAATTAAAATTATTAAAAAATAATCAATAATTTATTATTGTTTATTAATTATTTAAAATAAAAATTACACATATTAAGCAAAATGGCTTCACGCTCCGCTCCTTCTAGCGCATGCTTGCCTGCTGGGAAGCCCCAAAGTTTCTCAGGAAATCTTTTATCCTTAGATCCGGTGTTGAGGGATGGTGGTCACAGGAATTTCGCCCAGGATGGGCTTGATTATGGGGTCTCGGTGGCTCGAGGGAAGGATGGGTTTGGCGCAGAGGCCACAGTGGGTACGGGGAAGGGCTCTCTGCAATTAGGGCATCTTGAGCACTCCCATGGGATGCATTCGACGGGCAATTTTTGTGATGTGGTTCGGTTTGGAAGCCAGTCTAGTGGTAGGGGCTCTTTACGCTCGCAGGCCAATCCCAATGTAGGGGTTGTCATTGGGGCTAAATCTCCCAACTCTGCTAACCCTAAGATCGGTGCAACTTTAGTGCTGAAATCTCCCTTTCCAATCTGCCTATCTTCCTTTATTCTGGAAGTTTGTCTAGAGAAAGAGGCTTCTAATTGGGAGGAGTTTCTGTCGGATCATGCTCTGATTTTTCGTTTTACAAAGATCTGGTTGGAATTTTGTGATTTGCATGCTTGGGTCATAGAGAATTGGCAAGAGTTTATGGGTGGGGAGATAAGCATATACCCCTGTGCAAAGGGGTTTTTAATTTTAGAATTTGATTCTCAGAAGGATAAGGAGCTGGTAATGGAGTGTGGCCCTTGGATTTTTCAAGGAGATTTCTTGTGCATGAAACCCTGGTTTTCAAAGTTTGATCCATGAACGAAAATTTTTAACACAACTTTTTTGTGGGTGAGGCTACCATATCTTCCAATCCAATTTTGGTAACTTGATTGTTTGAGGGCCATCGACAATGCCCTCGAAAGTTATCATTGTGTCGCTGAGGAAACGATCAGCTATCAGAACTCCATGTGTGCTCGAATTTGCGTCGAAATGGATTTGGCCAAGGGCCTCCCTATTGAGATGCTCCTAAAGGTAGGTAACAGATGTTGGAGACAACCCATTGATTATGAGAAAATTGCTTTTAGATGTAGGTGATGCTTTGACACAGATCATTCTATTTCCCATTGTAAGAAGCAGCAAGCCCTTGGGAACCAAGCTTTGAGAAAGTTGTGGTGGTGGGACGGTGTCGAATCACAACATTATGTTGTCCCTCCTCCTCCTCCTAATGCTCCTGCAGAGTCTCGGGCCTCTCCGAAGGGCAACCTGACTTCTTCTTTTGGGATTCGGTCTCCAACCTCGACTAATATTTGTTCTAAGAATCTGGTGGATGGCGTTGCTCCTTCAATCTCAGTTCTTTCCTTGTCGTCTTTAGGCCCTCCTAATCCTATTGGTCTATCGGCTAGGGGAACAACACAGTCTAATCTAACAAACTCTAGGGTGATATTGGAGAAGGACCCCTTAGCAGAGGTTGATCAAAATAGGATGGCATCACCTCATTGTGAGAAGGAATGGATAGAGGTGAAAAAGAGGAAATCTTCTTCAAACAAACACAACATGTTGCTTAGATCAGCAACAAAAGGGGGAAATGCCTCTATTGTGGCTCTTTGAGGGTTGGCTGGTATTTTGGGTTTGGGTTTGGTGGTTGTTTTAAGAGGGTGTAGGGGTTTCTATGGTAGGGGGTAGTTGGTATGGATGTCTAGTGTTTTGGGGGGGTGCACAGATGTAACAATGTGTGGTTGGGGATGGCATGTTTTCTTTTGGGTGGTTCAGGGGTTGGGATTTTGTAACCATTGCAGATGATGGGTTGAACAATGTAACATCTTTTTTAGAAATACGATATAATACATGGTGCTAGCCCTATCCAACTATTAATCTACCAAAAAATAAAATAAAATTACACATAATAATAATAATAATAACAATTCTAATTAAAGTTATTTAAAATAATCAATAATAGATTTTTGATTATTAATTATTTAAAATTAAAATTGATGAATAAATTACAAACAATTCATAAGTCGACATTCTAGATTTTGACAACATGATCAATGATTTTATTATAACTTGATCATTTTGGATTTTGAGAAACTTGACACAAATGACAATTTGATGATGAAATTAATGTATCACAATTGAGTTTCAAATTGAGTAACATAACAAACACTAAAACAAATTGAGATTGTTATGAGGGTAGTGATGCAACCTTTCTAATTAGAGTGTATTCCTTGATATTACAATTCTTTGAGACATTCTACCAAATAGTTCACAAGCTTTGTCTATCCTCCCACATTTTGCATAGATTTCAAAAGGGCATCTACAACCACAACATTTGAGAAAATTCTTCATATTATGTTTTCATTATGATTGGTTGACTCTTATACTAAATTTGAGTGTTGTTTGTGTTTTGACTAAAGTATATTAATATTTTTTTAGTTTGCTCTATCAAGCTCAAAATTACATGCACATAGAATGAACTATAGTTTAGTTACGAACCTTGGTATCTTCAAAATAATCAAACATGATTAGGGAGAGGAAGGAACACACACCAAACTACTTCATCCTACTCAATGAAATATGGAAGTTCGTCAAATAAGACTATGAAATCATGGTTTATATTACCTTTTTCAAGTTTTTCAACCTATTGCCTTGGTTGATCATGCTCATCCACCTCTTGTAACGGGTCTGATTTTTCATCTTGTATATCATGTTCAAGCATATCAACATCCAAAAATGTGCATGTTACTCTTCAAACACCTCTTTTTATTTGCTCACTAAATCAATTGTCCTAATAAACAATGGGTCCACCTTTATAATTGAAAATGGTGTTAGGACAAGAAGGTTGATTATTGAAGTCTCATTGATCTTCTTGAGATTGTATAAGCTTCAAAGAAGGCTGCTCTTGGTCAAGTTCAAGATCTTTCAAAATATGAAGACTCCTAAAACTTGGAATTTCAAGCTCACAAGATTGATTTGAAGACTTAGAAGACTTACCTTGCCTGAAACATGGGATTTCATACCTGGGGAGCTCTTCTTTTGTAAGCTGATATGGAATGTAAGAAGCTAATTGGGCCTCCAATCTTTGTACTTTGGCAAGAAGTAACCTCATTTTCTCTTGCTTAGCTGCAAACTCCCTTGCAAGAAACTCCTCATATTGCTTCCTTTGTATCTCCTCCTCTTGCTGGTATTGATAAGCTAAGTAAACCAACTCTTCCTACTACAAGTTATATTCTTGATCTCTATTAATCTCACTCATCTGCTTTTGAAAGGCCAACATTATATCCCTAATGGTCATGTTTTCAGTGATTTGAGGATAATTGGGAGAATAGCTATGCTGGTTGGAAACAAAAAGGTCTTCTTGGGGCTATATTTGAGCATATGTAGGTTGCCATGAGTTTTGAGCAAGGGTGGGTGGGTGGAAAGTATATTGAATATGTTGGTTTCTTCGTGTGGCAAAGGAACTTGGGGTAAAACCAACTACATGCTTAGTTTGATATGGATGATAAGGAGGTATATGAGCAACACTTTCATGAAATGTAGGTGGAAATATATATTTTCCATGAAATTTTGACATGCTAAAGCATTCAAAACTTGATTATCTACTTAGAAATGCTTTGAAATGAAAGCAAATCAGCTTTTTTTCTTCATAAATTGAACATACCGGCACTTAGTTTGCTTGAAACCAGTAGATTAAATTTTCAAGTCTCTAGGTGTGTGAATATTTTGCCTCCAAAGGTAGAAGTTTCTGATATACACACCAAATACCAGCAATGAAAGGACAAATTTTGAACTATGAAAATTCAAACTATCCCACTAGGCATGCTAAAAACTGTTGTCACGAGGATTGCACCTTGGCTACTTGTGTAAAACTTAACTATCCTTTGAAATAAGGGAACCAACCCTCTCTGGAGGTTCATTTTCACTATATACAACTCACAACTTAAAGATGATCCCATGTTTCATAGGATAGTTAAGTTTTACACTTAGCTAGGGTGCAATCCTCGTGACAACAATTATAAATTTTGGATATCATTGTCTAAGAATATTTTTATATATGCATTCTTCAATTATGAGATATATTTTTAATTTGTTATATCAACTTTTTCCATTGTGGGTATTCATGTCAATTGATCATTCACAGTAAATCAAATATTAGTTTTAGATATTAGAGAAAATGAAATCCAAGACAAGCCATGTCCTCAATTTTTTTCTCATCATCAAATGTATCTTTAATTTAATCTTTTTTGGATCACCCCTCCTCATTTTGGGTGCTTTTGTCAACTATAATTTGACCTACAATAAGAGTCAAAGCCCAATTGAGTAGGACAAACTCTCTTGTTTAGATAAGTAAAGATGATGGATAAATATATAGATAAGATTTTACTAATGTCGATGAGAAAAAATCGATAAAGGAACTACAAGGATCCAACCAATTTATATTGGATTAACAAAAGATAAACTCAAGGAAAAGGTAGTTTTATAAGCCACCACAAAGTGAGACATAAATTTGGTATATGAGACCTTGTTGTGAGAGCTCACAAGGGTACTATTTTCCATTTACCTTATATATTTTTCATATTTTGTACTCTTTTTGACCTTGTGACCAAGTTAAATAGTACTATATAACTTGATAATCCTTCTAAACCTAGAGTGTAAGCATTAGAATCATTCTTCAAAAATTAGGTGTAATATTAAGGTCACCAGATTGTCTATTTGTGGTGATAGGTGTGTATCCCCTATTAGAATTTGTCCCCAATTGAACTTTGAACTTTGTATCCACAGTCCCATATTCGACCTTTTCAAATTCAAATTTTATGGATATGTATATAATTGACTATATACAATTTATATCAAGAATTTTCCCCAACTAAACTTTGTATCCACACATTTAGTAAGAAATATCTTGAGGTATAATAATTAAATTAAATAATTGTGTTTAGTTACAATTATATGTATAGAAAGCCCTCTAATTTTATGTCTTATATGTTGCAATATTGCTTATCTGTGGCGACAAGTGTGTATCCCCTATTATAATTTATCCACAACTAAAATTTGAACTTTGTATAGACAACCCTCTAATTTGAAATGTCTCTTTAATACACCAAAACATGTAAAACTACTCATCATTTCTTAAAAAAATACAAATAATAGTAGTCAAAATCTAGCTCCACAGGGGAGCTAAGTCAATCTAGTTTATTGCTAATTAAGATTAAATATTAAAATATTATGTAGTTGTCCCCACATTTAATAATTAGATCTTATGCAATGTTGAAACTCTTTTGTCCAAAGACATACAATATTATTCTTATATTAATTACATACTTGATAGTATAAAATACACACCATTGTGCAACCTCTCATCCTTAACCAAATAGAAAAAATATGCATTGTACATCTTCTAGTCTATATAAACACATCATTCAATTCTTTCTCTTTCAAGTAATGAACAATTAATGCCCATTTTAGAGACCTGCACCACTAGATATTAAAATACCTACCAGAATAAAAAAATTGTAATGCTTGTCATTTGATGCATACAATATATTAATAAATTTCAAATATAAAATTAAATCATTAAAACCCAATTTTCCAAAGGAACTTATTTTCTTTTGAATGTTCACATTTGAACCTAGAACCTCATGTAGGCCTTCAAATATATTATATTTGAGTGTATAACCTTATGAAATCACATATTCATTGGTGGTAGGGGTAGGTTTGGTGGTTTTATGGTGAGATTTTAACACTAGTTATTATATCAGGTAAGATTGCCTTTTACTAGTAAGTCATGCTCCAAGGAGGATGACCTATAATTTTGAATATCTTTAAAATCTCACAAAAATAAAATATATAAATAATACTAAACTAAAAAAGCTTTAGTTATTTACTTAATTTATTTTTTTCTAGCAAATTACTTGCAAATTCAATGTGTGCAATGCCAATGATTCTATTTCAAATAGCAACCAAAATTGTCTCTCTTAGGAATCTTAATTGTATTGCATTGTCTCTTCAAGATACCCTCTTCTATACTTGTAGACATTCTAAATATTTAAAGTTGAGAATCCTTTCACAATAATTTTTGGGTTATTATTTATAAACTAGGATCATATAAAGTACCACTTCATTGGATTGGAGATACATGTTTTTGGCATTGGGTGAGCATAGTCAAAACATTTAACACTATCTACAGGAGGGGGTTTCACTCATGTGCATCATATGATTGAAAATTAGGATTTTCAATGAGCTCCAAAACATAGACATTCATCTTTTAGTAGGATATAAATTTAGATTTATCAAAGGCCTAATATGTACAAAAAATCTCTATGTTTCCCATAATAACTAGGTAACTTATTTTGGTTTTTTGAAAGTAGATTGTTTATTGTCTCTTACTCCTCATAAAATTGTGGAATTGCCTTGCCATTAATAATCTACACTATTTTCCAATTTCCTTCTAGCTTATACAGATTGTCACATATTAACAATAATCTTCTTTCCTCACTAACCCTAGAGGAAAGCAACATGGTTAATTCTTTGTTGAGTTAATTTTACTCTTCTTATTTATGATTATTTCTCAAGTTTAGGCTCTACAAAAGAGAACAAAATAAAACTCAAAAATGCTTTGTCAAGCAATTGCTTCTCAGCAGAACAAGCAATGTATAATCAAGTGAGTTACTAATCAGACACTCAAAATTGTCCATATCATAAATTACCTAGTCGATACATGACTTCAAGACATTTGTAATATTTTACCCTAGGTCATTACATTATCCCACTTATCCCATTTATTCCACTTAATCACCTTCCCAATTAATTAAATAAATCGCATTTATTTAATTAATTCCCCCTTCACATGTCTCCAAATAATTCAAATTAAATATTTGAATTAATCCCTCACTTATTGTCACATTGCAACATGTGTCACATGAGTACAACTCTTCACATGCACAAATAATTTAAATAATTTTATTATTTAAATTATGAGATTCCCACTCACATCCTATTTTTACCCTCATTCACTGTGCGTCATAAGCATCTTTTCTTCCAAAATAAATAAAAGAATCCCACTTATTCCCTCACATCCTAATTTTAGTCTCATGTCATAACCCACTTAATGTGTGTCATAGGCACTAAAATAAACTTTTAATCCTAGCCATACATATCACAAATTTGACTTTTAATCTTGGTCATTGAATCAAATCAACCTTCTCCTATAAATCAAGTATTTCACCTACCATTTGGAGGATCTTCTTCTAGCATCCTTACTCTGCCAAAATTTCTTCTTATTTATCTATCTATTTTTCTTCTATTATCTTACATCTCATTGTTATGCTACGAAATTGAGCAATCGGAAATCAAACCTTCAAAATATTGCATTCTCATGCAGGTGGAGAAGAGCAATGGAGATAAATCAAATCTAACTTGGAGATCGGTTTGCTTTGTTTTTTGTTTCCATTTCATGCTAGTTTGTGCTCTATTGTGCTTGTTAGGGTTTTTCATTATAATTTGTTTATGCATTTTGCTCTAATATTTTTTACCCTAACTACATTTGGTGAACCCGACATGAATCCTTTGATCTAGCTTGCTTTTTTGCAGGTTTCATTAACTTTTTGTTGCAGATTTGCCAGTTTTTGGACAAAACCTCAAGTTTTACAAATATCATCATATCTTCCAAACGGCTAAATATTTTTCTACAGTATTTTCCAAGAAGCTTAAAATTAATCTCAAAGGGATATAGTAAAAATATTTAGGGTTTGTCACTAAATTTATAGACATTATCATGATTTAAGTTTTTTTCATAAAATTAACTTTCTGGACGCAAATCAGAGAATTTTTTATAATTTTTTATATTTCTAGAAATATCTTGCAATTTTAATGTGGGTCTTTGTTTTACAGATTTAATTTAGAGGTCAAATACAATGCAAAAAAAATTGATCTTTGTTTTCTGTAGGTTTTTCATAAATCCATATTTCTAGGCACAAAACAAGGAATTTTTTTAACTTCTTTACATTTATGGAAAGTTCTTAGAAAATTAGCATGGATTCCTTCTTTGAGTTTTTATTTTTCAGATTAATCACATCTTCAAATAATCGAATCTAATTTGGCTATGTTAAAAACATGTATTTGAAATTGCAATTTTCTTGATGAACTTTTTTTTATGGCTGCATTATAATATCATTTTTTTATTTTGTAGGTGATCATAAAGAGCTATATTAGCAGCAATCTCAGTCATACACATTAGATTGAAAAGAAAAAAAAATCAGGTACACTCATTCTATTATCTTTATCTCTCATTTGATCAATCAATCTTGTTTGCAAAACACTTCAATTTGGGGCTTTAAAACAAACATCTTGTTTGCAATCACACTTTAAAATTGGGCTTAAAAATAACCATTGTCTTCCATCACACATTTTGACTTTGGGTTTAAAAAGAATAAGTGTTTGAACTGTTTTACACACATTTCAATTTTCTAAAGGGAAATTAACAATTGCTAGTGTGAATCAAATGTGTGTATGATCAAAAACACCTCACTTGGTTTGCTTTTATCAAACCCTTCATAGGAAGCCTGCTAGGGGATTTCATCACCCCTATGGATGACCTCAATCAAAGTGTGAATCGAAAGACACGCTTCTTTGAGAGTTAAAATCTTGTCACTCTTGGCTAAGCCCCAAAGAACTTTATACCTTTGGGAAGTGAAGGTGAAGGGTGGGTTACCCCTTTCTCCCGGCTGTGTGGCAAGATTTTTCTTTCAAATTATCCCTAGTCAACCTCGTGCATCCTAGCTTAAACCTAATTGGCCATACCCACTTGACTAGTTCTAGGACTTGTTGATGTGTCTTCTTCAAGTGTGTGCTTAATCATCACATTCATAATTTCAAATTCAAACTTGTTTATGTGTCTTGCGTGTGTGATTCATGTGTGTACATGTGTAATCATTTGTTTGCAAATTGCCATATCAAGCTATAAACACCAACACATAAACATATCATTCTAATCATCCTAATCATTTTTTTCTAATCACATTCAAATCAATTTCATCCTAATCAATCCAAGTCATCCAATCTAATCATTCCACATCATCATCACCCTAATCCTAGTCAAACACTTGCTAAAATGGTCCTAATCCTTAACAATTCTAGTCACAAGCCCAAGGTCATACTTCGAGGAGCCCCTTCACCTAATCATGAAGATAATCCAAAACCATATATCCTCCAAGGTGGGTCAAACTTTGCTCCTAGTGATGATGAGAATTTTGTAGATCTTAGTGATGATGAAAACTTTGTAGAAATCTTAGGTCACCTTAATGATACTTTTGACAAGGGAAATACCACCATAAGTTTGGAATCATACACCATTCCATTTACTAGTCCTCCATCCCCATCTAATAAAATGCCTATCTCAAAACATACTAGTCCTACACCAACACCACCATCCAACTTCTCAAGCTCTAATCCATCAACCAAAGAATCCTTTCACAATTTTCTTCAAAGACTACTAGCACGAAATAGACCATCCCCATGTCAAGCACCCATTAATGAGCTTACCAATGAACCTTTGAATGTCATGTCTATTCTTCCAACTCCATCATGTGGTCCACAACCTATTGATCTTATATGTCTAAGTCAAATACCATCATGCCCTCATGTTGTTGATCATAAAGAGCATACAAAGCCTCTTCTAGAGTCTTCCACTTCCATTTCCACTCAAACCCAAGAGCTATGTCAAGAGCATTATCCGAAGCATGAGGAAACATTAACCTCTCATTCTAATCAAGATCTAGGCCCTTCTAATGATCCCACTCATAACATACTTGGTCCTATTCATGATGAAGCTTCCCTCTATGATCTAGATCCTACCTATGATCAAGAAGGCCATGATGATCCTCTTAGCCAACTCTATGCATTCCATGGTCAAGATCCTATCACTTCACCTATCCATGAGCAAGAAACCTCCATTTCTCCTATAGACCCCCTACCTAGTCCTATCCATGATCTTGCATTATCCACTTGTCATGATGAGACACATGCCTCCCAAGTAAATGTAGAAGATCAAACCAATAGTGTGGATCTAAATGAACATAATCAAGATCCTAATGATCCTTCCACATCCACTATCAACCCTATTTCAAATCCATTGACATGTCCTATTGGTCTATCCATCTTTATTCATGAATGTTCTTCCTTAGAACAACAACAACCTTTATCCACTTCACCTTCTTCATCTAATAATGAACTCAAGTCTAGTGTCCAAAACACACCTAGTCCCATTGTCCATCGCATGCTTCAGAACATGAACTATCAAGGTAAAGGTTTAGGCCTTCATGAACAAGGTGTTTTGGAGCCCATCCATGTCAAGGTCCCTCCACACTCTTATGGCCTTGGATATACACCCCAAGGACACCAATCTAAAGATGTTGGTACTTCCTCCATCCATCATAAGTCCTCTTTCCACCATAAATCCTATCATATGTCTAAAACATATGTTGTCATCCCTCCTCCATCATCTTATAAATGTCAAAAGAATGTGATTGTGCACCTTACACCATCAACTTTGCCACCATTACTTCCAACTCCTAATATCCCTCCATCTAATCTACCACCACTACTCCCAACACTTAATATCCCCATTATCCAATTCCCTTATATGCCATCCATAAATCCTCTAAAAATCCTAATCATGACCAATCAATGCACACATTGTCTAAACATGAAGCTTCCACTCATTCCACCATACCCATAGGATTCAAAAGCAAAAAAATTGATGCCTCTATCTATAAATCAAAAAATATGAAGGGTCCCCATGCCCTAGAACACAAAAGCAAATAACCAAAGAAAAATCCATCCAAAAAAAAAAATAAGATCATACTTTCAAAAGAAAAGTCTAAAAACAAAATGGTTTGGGTACCTAAGAAAAAGGAAAACAAGTCAAACGAGACATCTACATCTCAAAAATCCCAACCATCCACTTCCACCTCACATTCCCACTCTATTCAAGAATCTCATATTCCATCCCACAAGCAAAATGAAAGTCATAAAAATACTAAGTCTATGTGGGTACCTAAAGCACTTCATCACCCCTCTCCTAAGAAAACATCTCCATTGCTTCCTACACCCCCTCCACATCAAAATATTCAACATTTATCACAATGTGTGCAACCATTGGTCATGGTTCCCTTCCATTTCGCAACAATTTCACATACCTCCATCTCCTCACTTCACTTATCCTACATATCTCCCCCATCACATTCCTATGGTCCATGCTTTTGGCTAAGCCTCCCATCCCTCTTCCCTAGACAATCCACATCATAATCCACTAATCCCTCCATAATCCACATCATAATCCATCATCTACCTACTCCATCTCCCTTTCATGTCATCCCTTACCAACATCTATGAGCATAATGACATTTGACATGGCCCATGAGATGACATCCATCTCTATTGGGACTATCACCTTTCATGGAACTAGACACTTGAGTCCCTCCTATCCATATTCCCCTTCTTTTATCTAAAAAATTGAAAAAAAATAGTCAAAAAAGAAAAGAAAAAAGAGAAAAAAAAAGAGTAAAGAGAAATCCCTTCATCCAACGGTGAAAACCTGGTAAAAAGGCGCCCTGGATAAGTACCATGATGAAAACCTGGAAAACAGGAATCATGTGTAGGTTGATCTTTTATGTTACTTACACTTGGGGGCACTTTGTCTCATCTGCACTATTTATCCTATCATGCCATTTCTTATCATATCATTTCCATCCTACCTACCATCTTTATCCATCATACCCATATACTTATCATATTGATTCCATTCATCCTCTCTTCCTCTTTTTGATCTTGATAAAAATATGGGGCAAAATGTTGGAACATGCTTTGGATATCTTTTGATATACCTCATCCTTCCAAACAAGCCTATTATTATCCTAGTGTCATAAGCTTTGTCATGAATAATCCTAAGTATTGTACCTAGAATGGGGCATTTTATTCCTATGCGACATAGTCTTTGGAGATCACATCCCTGCCCTCTTATGATGCATACATCCATTTCATTCACTATGACCTATCCTTTTTTATCCATCCATATATCATGAGCCTTTTTGTCCCTTATCCTATCACCCACCCTTTCATCCATCAATCACATCTATATCCTTGCACCTAGACTTGGTTTTCCTTTGTCATTGGTATCTAGCACAAAGGCTACCCAAATTGTCATCCATTGACATCTCAAAACATTTCAAAAAAGTGCTGAAAAAATGCAAAAAATTTGAAAAAGGTCCTGGAAAATCTAAAAAAATCAAAACATTTCAAAAAATCCAAAAAAATCAGAACATTTCAAAAATCCAAAAAATCAAAACATTTCAAAAATCCAAGCAATAAAATCAAACCAAATCACTTCAACGCATCAATTCAACTTCTTCAAATCAATTTCTTCATCAAATTATCTAATCACATCACTTCTTCTAATCAAATCCATTCTTCTAATCAATCACATCACTTCTTCTAATCAAACCCATTCTTCTAATCAATCTAATCATTATCATCAAATCTAATCATTTCTTCATCAATCCAATCAATCAAAATCATTCCAAGTAAATCATTCCTCAATTTAATTCATCAATCATCATCCAAATCTTCAAATCAAGCATCTTCAATCATTTTGAGCAAAAATCCAAATGCAAGTCAATCCTTAATCCATACCAACCAAGCTTATCAATCAAGTCAAATTATCCAATCACATTTCAGTCTTGATCCTAATCTTGTTGTAAACCCAATCAATCAATCATTCTTGTGTTGATCTAGGGATATATTATTCCCTGCAATGACAACACTATCATCATCATCAATCAATCAATCAATCATCCTTGTGTTGATCTAGGGATATATCATTCCCCACAATGACAGCACTATCATCATCATCAATCAATCAATCAATCATTGGTTTACAGCTTGACAGGGGCAATACCTTGTTTGTTTTTATATCAGTTGTGCATGCTTGCTTGTGTGTTTTATCATTTCAATTTTCATTTGCATCAAATATGAATCACTCCTAGCTAATATTCATATCTTGTATCTGGACAAGGTTGTATTGCATTGGGGCACGAGACACATCATCACCTTGGTCATTTATACCTTGGTGCATAACATCTAGTGCTATATCAAACATATGATTGCTCACTTTATTGCAGCATAGCGTGTCATTTTTATTTTTCATCTACTTCTTATCTTGTATCATTCATCTTATCCCTCCTTTATCACTTCATTCATTTTGAGAGAATATCCATGTTTATGTAACCTGCCTATCCTCTCGAGGGGGCATCATCATCATTATCATATCCTATATCATCATCCCATTCTTCATATCTTTTGCATCATCATATTCTTCTATCATCCCTTTCCTTCATTCATCATACTCCTCATTTCTTCAAGTGGTTGGGGCATCATCTTTTTTTCATCTATCAATACCTTAGCTTCTTTGAAATGATGTTACTCGACATAAATTTCACCATCTCGAACATCATCTCAAAGAGGGGCAAAATGTAGACACCCAAAATTGTCCATGTCATAACATTACCTAGTTGATACATGACCTTATAAAACATCTTGTAATATTCTACCCTAGGTCATTACACTATCCCACTTATCTCATTTATTCCACTTAATCACCTTCCCAATTAATTAAATAAATCTCATTTATTTAATTAATTCCCCTTCACATGTCTCAAAATAATTCAAATTAAATATTTGAATTAATCTATCACTTTTACCACATTGCAACATGTGTCACATGACTACAACTCTTCACATGCACACATAATTCAAATAATTTTATTATTTAAATTATGAGATTCCCACTCACATCCTATTTTTACCCCCATTCATTGTGCGTCATAAGCATCTTTTCTTCCAAAATAAAGAATAGAATCCCACTTATTTCCTCACATCCTAATTTTGGTCTCATGCCATAATCCACTTAATGTGCGTCATAGACACTAAAATAAACTTTTAATCCTAGCCATCCATGTCACAAATTTGACTTTTAATCTTGGCCATCGAATCAAATCAGCCTTCTCCTATAAATCAAGCCTTTCATAGGTCATTTAGAGGATCTTCTTCTAGCATCATTCCTCTGCCAAAATTTCTTCTTATTTATCTATTTTTTTCTATTATCTTTCCTCTTATCATTATACTGCAAAAATGAGCAATCAACATATCAATAATCAAACTTTCAAAATATTGCATTCTCATGCAGGTGGAGAAGAGAAATGGAGATAAATCAAATCTACTGTGGAGATCGGTTTGCTTTGCTTTCTTGTTTTGATAACTCAAAATTGTCCATGTCATAACGTTACCTAGTCGATACATGACCTTGTAAAACATCTTGTAATATTTTACCCTAGGTTATTACATTATCCTACTTATCCTAGTTATTCCACTTAATCACCTTCCCAATTAATTAAATAAATCTCATTTATTTAATTAATTCCCCCTTCACATGTCTCAAAATAATTCAAATTAAATATTTGAATTAATCCATCACTTATTGTCAAGTTGCAACATGTGTCACATGACTACAACTCTTCACATGTGTCTCAAGATCCATGAGACGGAAAACTTTGGAAGTTAGGTTGTAGCCCACAAAGATACATGGGAGTTTCTTGAAGTTAAGCTTGTGTCTCCTAGTGGCTAGGACATGGATATATGCAGTAAAACCAAACACTCAAAGATGAGAAATTGAAGGTTTGTAACCACTCCATACCTCCTCAAATGTCTTGTTCTGTAGTATCTTTGTAGGAGCCCCGTTAATAAGATACACAACTGTCTTAACTGCTTCTACCCAAAATTGATCCTCCAATTGTGTTGAGGAAAGCATGTATCAAACCATCTCAATGACAATCCTATTAAAACACTATATAACTCCATTCTCTAGGGGTCTATAGGAGAGAAGTCAAATGTTGTTTGATGCCATGATTGTTTAACAAGTCCAAGAAATTTGTGGACATGAATTACCCCCCTCGATCTGAGTGGAGGAGACAAAGAGGCTTGCATGTCTTGTGGACAACTTACTGATAGAATTCTCAAAAGTGGGAAAATGCTTCACTCTTCTGTCAGAGAAAGTACACTCAAGCATTACAAGAGAAATCATCTAAAAATAATTCAAAATACTTTTAGTGTTGAAATGAGGTAGGAAAAGGTTTGAAAAGATCAGTATGAACAACCTCAAGATGGTCCTTAGCATGAAAGGAACTTGACTCAAAAAGATCTTGAAGTTGTTTTCTTACAAGATATTCAGAACCTAGAGGAAATGGAGAAGAAAGGGAAGGAATTCCACATTAAATATCCTTAGAGTTGAGTTGATAGAGGAATCCGACTAAGAGGTTCCCAAATTGATAATGCTAAAGAATAATTGAATATGTTGTAGAGGTAGCAAGAGAAACTATAGAGGAACAAATAGTATCTAGGGAAAATAATCAGACTTTCAATAAGGCTTTAGCAAGGAACACAACATCTCTAGAGATCAAGCAAGCTTTGATACTATTGTCAACTTGAAACTGCACCCAAAGCTTATGATTCAAGAGTTGACTAAAAAATAAAATATTGGATGTCAAACATGGAACATAGAGCACTTTGGTGATAGTAAAACTCTTTTCACTAAGATGAATGGTGACTATGCCCATGCCCCCTCCAACATACTCCTTATTGTAAGCAATGTGAACATGTCTCCTATGGGTTGATCAATTAGAGTATCAAAAAGTTCTCAACTTCGTATAATATGTTGACTAGCACCATAGCCAATCAACCATACGTCCTAATGGAACCCCTAAATATTTTGTTCCATTTCCGCAATCTTGATGAGTTTTAATGAACTGTGGGTTTTGTCTCCTACTACTATATAAGGGGTTTTTAAGGTTACCTAAGTCCCATTTTCAAAAACCCTTGGATTCTATATCTTCACCTCAGTTTTATTTTTCGGTTGACTCCTTGTGTCAGTCATCAATCCTTTAAGTCATGACTCTTGACATAGAAACCCATTAAGTGACCAATGCTCTAGTCTTGTTTTATTGGTTGCTCCTATTGGATCATTATTTTTTAAGTTTTCCTAAGTTGGGTTGAATATTTCCCACTCAAAAACCTCAATTATTTTCTGTCCTATGTGTGGCTTCGTTGACCTACATGAGTCTCTTTTAGGGTTAACTATTTTTGACATGTGTAGATATAAGAACCCCTGAATGTCGTTCGATCAATGCAGAAAATCTGGACTATTGCCCACATGGTTGTTCCATTTTGTCTCACACTTTTATTCATTTGGGCTCATGGGCGAAGGCTATTTGTACCTGATGATTTGTGGGAAAGACATCACTAATAAAGCATGCAGTTGGTTGTTAAAAATTATCAACAATGGGATATGAATGAGGTGGTTGAATCTCAATCATTCCCCATGTGCCCATTTCCTTCTCTTGGCTATTAAAATAATGACACAGGATAGCGAGCAATTGCCACCTGTCTTCATTGATGATGGGCCTGAGGGTGAGAATTTTTATTTTAAACTAAATCAACGGTCAATAGTGGATGACTTGGATTAATATTAAATTCTCACTACCATCTTGTACGGGCCCCATCCTTCCTACTAGTTTCACAACGAGGAAGCAGGCATCTACCATGTGGAGTAATCCTAAAGATGTGGAGGCATAGATATGTGGGCAAGTATTTAATTGAAACCTCAACATGGGACATGGGAAGAAAAATTTGTGTTAGAGGTCCTCAAATAGTAGAGGGTTTGTTTGACAGAAGAGGTTCTATCAAGGATGCTACATTACTTTATACAAGATGGGAACCCTTTTATGGTTGGTTCAAGAGCAAAAATATGGGCATCCCAGTAGGAAACCCTTGGAACTGTGATCTAGGA